>WEIS01015681.1:4879-37668 GCA_013389965.1 Todus mexicanus | reverse complement strand
GGTGGCGGAGGGCGGAGGCGCGCGCGGGGCGGTTCTGGCGGGGAGCCGTTGGGCGGGAAACTGGGGAGGGGGGGAACCGATGGGAGGAGGACTCGGGTTTGTGGGGGAGGGCGGCGAGGTGTCCGTCTGTGTCTCTCTCTGTCTGTGTCTCTTGTGTCTGTGTGTGTGTTGCGTTTCGCACATGCCATTTTATTTTTATTTATTATTTTTTCACTCGTCTGCAAATAAAGTGGTTTTCTGCGCCAGAAAGACCATGATTCAGGGTTTGGTTTTGTTTGGGGGTTTTGGGGTTTTGTGGATTTATTGGTGCTTTGGTTGTTTGGGTTGTTTTGGGGGGTGATGGTTTTGTAGTTCTGATGGCGTTTAGGCTGAAAATACATGGTGGAATTTTAGTTGAAAGAAAAGTAGACACCTCTCTTTCAGCCAAAGTTGGGCACCGCCCCCCCCCCTTATAAAAGAGTCCTAAGGACCTAAAGCTCTCTACATCATTGGTGTTCATCTCCCCCTTCCCCTCCGTTAATGATGGCAATAATCATAAAAGGTTGCTTTAACCAGCTGATCCTTTAATGATGTGACACAGTGATGGAATCACAGGGTGTTAGGGGTTGGAAGGGACCTGGAAAGATCATTTTAGTCCAACCGCTGTGATTGACAGGACTAGGAGAAAAGATAGTGCCCCTTTCTGCCGCGCTCCGGTTAGGAGTAGCTCTCGGGGCTTTGGGATGTGTCATGCTTTTATTACTTTTTATTGTTGACACTTAAAGCCTGTTCTTCTGGCTAAAGAACAGCTGTGATAGCAAAAAAAACCCCAAACAGTGCTGGAAATGCCTTTGTGTAAAAAACGTGGATGGTCTGAAAGGAAAGCCAATTTTCTGGCATTTCAAGGAATGCTATAATTGATTATACTTGAGTAAAACTGCAAATACATTTCCCATTTTGTAGTAGGGGTTATAAATGCAAGAGGATGGTGATGTACAGATAAGGAGGCATGCGTGAAACCAGACTGAATGAATGAGGCAATTACAATATTAGAGGTCGCGTGGAAAGTGAGAAGTGCTGTTCTAGGGGCTTGTTCCTGTCAGCTAATGTTTGTTTAGCGGCCATCCTGTTCTCATCTGAGCTTGCCTTTCACCGAGCACAGGAACAGATGTGTATGAATCTGTTATCTTGCCGAGTCTTCCCTTGTACCATTGTATTATTTTGTCCTCCGTAATTGTCACGCGTTTCAGCTCCACTTGTCTCCTGTGAGGATATTCCATGGTCTAAAATACCCTGCTGTTCGAAAAGCTTGCATAAATGATCTCTTTCCTAATCTGCACTTTGCTGTTCTTGCATTTAGGATCCTATGTCACATGAGTTCTCCGTTATGAGTGCATGCAGGGTTCAGGTGCTTCTAGATCTTCTAAATCGTTATTTAATCCAGCAACTAACTTTTATTCCTCTTTGTGGGATCTGCTTCCAGTATATGAGCATCATTATGGTACTGGGAGCTCGGAAATTAATTTCTGAAAGAGTGTCACCAGACCCATGTTACGATTTGTCGCTTCCCAGCTCAGTGAAATATTTCTGCATGTGGATTAAACCACACATTCTACAAACGCTTAGCTGATTGAAATCAGCCTAACTACAGTCCTAGAAATGTATGTACTTTGGTGGCATAAAGACAAAGTCTCACAGCTCCACCAATTCTTTTTCTGACCCTGTAATTTTTTTTTCTGTCAGATTTCCTGCTCAGTTTCAGTTCATGGTTTCATCCAGTGATACAGGAGCATTGTTCCACTGTTTTTCTCTCTCCTCTGTTACATGGCTGGATTTCTTCAGACCTTAACCTGAAGTTTCTTGATTAAATGTCCTCCTGATCAGAATCACTCTGCTATATACAGATTCAGGTGGCATCATGAGGCATGTGAGAACAGTGGTATGTTGGGCATAGTGGGAACTGTGACTAGCCAGGCCTAGCTCAGCTGAAGCTTTCTGTCTTCCTCAGCCTGTCCCCACCACCTCATCACAGTTCCTGACTGGAGGACGCAATTTTCTCAGGGCTGCCCAGAGTGCCACTGGTACGATCATTCTTTAACTCATTTCTCTTAAAATGAGCCTGCTTATTTTAAGAGGTTTAAGGTGCAATTACATGGCCATTTCAGATGATCTAAATCCCAGCTTCTCCCACCATTTCCCCCCATTCCCAGCTCCCTGTTCCCATCTCCTTTCCTGTGCTGGCGCTTCACTATGTCTCCCACAGGGCGTTGCTAACTAAGCTGCTGTTGGCTGTGCAGATGAGGATACAATAAACAACCAAGAACGGCAGTCACGGGACCTCTGTTGAAGGGCAGTGATAAACCGAGGTAATGCTGCCCTCTCTGTTCATGCTGTTTCTTTTGGGAACTTCAGAAGACTTACTCATTGCATATTTATTTGTTTATTTGTACTAATTTTTTAATTTGTACTAATTACCCTTCTTCATACTGACTCAATCGTTTGTTCCTGTAAGAAATTATCCTGTCACCTACTGAGCCAGCAATACACTGAACTAGCTGTAATTACCAAATTGATAAAGATACATACAATGCTTAAAACAATAATATGATAGTCTTTGAGTTGTTCTACAAGCCTACGACAATGCAAATGTCATACAGGCTAATTTTAGACATGACATGGTGAGTCTTCTGTTCATTAGCCTTTATTTATTGTCTTATAGCCAGATTTTAAAGAACAAGACCAGTATTTTGGTTTCTAAGCTATGAATGATAACCGCCTGGTTTATTATGGATGGATTTTTTTTAACTGCTAGAGTTATAAAATCCTTGGTATTCCATTTTAGATGTAAAGCAAGTCTCCAGGGGATAAATGCATTGACCATAAGACATTTGGGGTCCCCAGACAAGAGCTTGCTCTCTACATTATTTCCAACATGACTTGAGGCACGGAAGAGAACTGCCTGGAGCTGGGGAGAGAGGCAGGATGGGAGGAAGGAAGGTTATGACAAATAAGATTAAATTTGCTTGGGTTTGCCTGGTATGGCTTATGACAATTCTTGAGGGTTTCTGTTTGCTTAATTGGTTGCTTGGGGTTTGTTGGTTGGTTGTTGTTTGCTTGTTTTTTTAAATTAATTAGAATATAGTAGGTTTATCTGGAGTATTTGGTCTTACACCAAAGTTAATAAGGCTGACATCCTGGCATTTGGCATTTCGTGAATGGTGGTAGTGCCAAATCTGAAGCTTCTGAAATAATTTTGTTGTGTTTTCACTGTTAGCGAAAGTGATGGGTAAGCCAAAAGGTTTTTATAACATGAACGTTATTATGACATTAATTCTCATAGAAAATTTGTTTACTAAATTTTAACAGCTTTTTTTTTCTTCTTCTTCTTCAGGAAAGCAACCCAGTATTTAGTAAAGAAAAGGCTTTACTCCTGTCTCCCTTTCAACTATCTCAGCACCTCAAAGAGGAGAGCAGCATCCTTAAAAGTGCATAATGTATCATTGTGGGCCTCCATTAAAGTAGGCAGTGGATGTATGAGTGAGACTCATTTTATTGTTAATTTATCTTCTTGATGCTCAATACCAGACTCCATTTTCATTGACTAAATAACTGTGGAGTCATTATGAGCACAGTAAGAACTGAGTTGCTAGCCTTGGAAGTGATTACTGCGAGATTTTAGCCTCTTAGGTCTCCAAACAGGATGTTGCGTTATTATGTGCAATTCTCTTCCCTGATGTACTGCCTGAGCTTTGGCCAAACTGTCAGTGAACCCCTGTGGTTCATGCAGAACACAGTCTCAGAGGAGCCAAAGTGAATATACGTGAGACCGTAAAAGGCAGTTTTTATTCCTATGCTCCGTTTTTTACATGGAGCTTGCTCTCTTGATGAAATACTTTTAGTGCAATCTAGTAGCCTGATTGCTAGATGCCAGTAAATCATCAGATCATGTCTGGAATCCTTACTTGCCTGGTTTTTCTGTGTAGGGGTTACAAGTTTGCCTATGAAAGACTTATGGACATTGAAATACTTTTAGATAAGATTGGTTTCCAACAGTCATGCATGGCTCGCTCTTGGGAACATGGATATCAGACCACATGTGCAATAGGCACAGCTACAAAATGAGCTTCACAGATGCTTGTCCTTGAAGTTGAATTTTAAGAGCTGAGGGAATAGTTTGCAGCTGATATGTGATTTCCCAGCCTGGTTATGAGAACTACAGAGGCTAAACCATGTCGTTTGGTTTGGAAAATAAAAACCTGCTTTTGAAAGTATCTGAATATACAGAAATTATGTGAGGGAATGTGGTAATTGTCAGTCGGCAAGAGATTCCTTTTATTTACCATGTTTATGAGCCTTCTCTTCATTCACAGACCTTTTTAATACACATTCTGCTACTCCTTCTTGTACTTTCAGACACACACACGCACAACCACACACTCCATTAATACCAATCTTAATACTTGTTACAAATCACTGCAAGGAAACCAAGTAGCTCCTCCTTTTTCCCTAAACACTTAGTTTCTCCAGTGCAAGCCTCACTTTTTATTTCCATCTGTACAGTAGCACATCCAATACGGTTAGAAGCCAGTCCCAGTAAGAAGACCCCATTTACTCTCTGACTTTAGGATTCTGCCTTATTCCAATGGGTCATTAGTGGAACAAAGCCAAAAGGACATTGAATTATTTGCTGGAGTCTGAAAGGCCAGTGTTTCAAAACTGCAGAGTGTGCTATTGACAAGGATGAATCCTTTGGCAGTATGTCCTTTCTACTGCAAAATACTTTCCGTGTGGAACCTAAGACCCTTATTACAAATTCATGAATGATTTTAATCCGTCCTGGCAGCTTTCATAAGCATTGCAGTCATCTGGAAGCGAAAAAAGAGATCATTTGTTTGTGCAGAATAATACAGCTATGCTCATATTCGATCTAACTAGTGGGAAAGGAATACTCAAACTTAAAAAAAAATCTTAATCAAGAGATCTTTCTACAGTATTACATCTCACCAATCTATTTAGAAGTCATGTTCAATAAGAGAGAATAATGCAGAGCATCAACAACAAAAAAAAAAAGTCTAAAATGCTCACAGTCCTTGATGTGTTGGAGGAGTTGCAAAATCATGCTGTACAACTTAACTAACATTCATCAGAAATTAACTGGCTATCAGGAACCCTGGCTATCAAGAAACCCTCTCATTTCTTCATTTTAAGTGTTTTCCCCAAAATACGAGTTTCCCTCTGAGCACTCTTAACTTAGAGGCACTGTTTGTTGCAGAGACAAAGCTGTCAGAAAGGAAATCAGATATGAGAGGCAGCAGCTTTTATTTCCCTGGGGCACTACAGTGCAAAATGATAGCAACAGTCAACAAGTAACATTTGTTGTGGTAGGTGCTTGAAAAAGCACCCAATAGCTGATTTCTAGTACAGTTTTCATAATGTTATTTTTTCCAGTAAGCAACTGTTGAGGAAACAAAAGACATATGGTGTGATCACAAGTCGTATAGGAAGTATGCGGGGGAGAGGATGCACTGAAATGAGTGGTGTTCCAGAGCTGCCATGTAGAGCGCAGCTGACCCTGGTGAAAGGCAAAAACTAAAGATTCAAACTTGCAAAACCTCGTCTCTTATTCCTGTAGAGCTAAACACAGCGGAGCTTTGTGTAAGACTCCTAAATGCTATGAAATCTCTTACTTCTGTAAGTAGAACAAGTTTGCCCCACTTGTTCAGATTTGCAAAATGAACTCACATAAAGGAAGCTTGTAATTAACATCTCTTCCCAGTCTGCCATGGAGAAATTATGATTTTACAATTTGCTTTGCCATTGATAAATAGTATCAGTGATAAATAATAATAATAATCAGAATTGGGCATCCTTTCTCTCTATTCAGTCTTGAGTAATTTGCATTGAGGGGTACCAAAGAACAGCATAGTGAAATCATCCCCAGGTAGCTGAACAGTCCGAAGAAATTAAGTCTGTGCATAAACTACATGTAGATTTTAAAGAAAAGAAAGAAAAAAAAATAAAAACACAATCACCAAGAGACCCATGCCTGAAACAGAGCAACAAGCTGGGGAATATTTAGGTTGGTTTACATTTATTTACAAATGTTGGTAGCAGATGGTTACCAACATTTTATCAGTATTGCTGTTTAAGCAACTTAAAAACTGTAACAAACAGCACAATTTCTGTCACAGCTCTCCTCCCTTAGCCCACTCTTCCTCGGGTTTCCCAGAACAACTCCCATTTACGATTCATCACACGGCTAAGTAGCTAAAAAAGGGAGTAGATGCAAGTGCAATCGCAGGAAACAGCACTGTTGTCCAAAACTGAAGATCAGAGGTTTCTCCGTTGTGGATGCCTGCTTTGAGTGATAGTTCTGTGCACAGATGATAATTTTCAGCAGATTTCTTCCTCTCCCGAGTACAGAGTGTATCTTGGTTATTAAAGCTTTTAGAGGCTACAGATGCAGACGCTACCTTAGCTGCTAGATGGGCATAATTTACCTCACTGCTCTTTTTTTAAGAGAGCATATTTAGCGAACAAACTAAACTAGTCTGTTTTTTTCTCACGTTACCCTTTTACAGAATCACAGCATTTCCTAAGTTGGAAAAGACCTTTAAGATCATCTAGTCCAGTCATTAACCTAACAGTGACAAGTGTTCGTGCAACACTCAAGCAGGTTAAGGTGTGGTTATGACTGGCAGACGAAGGTTGCTAGTCAAATGGATGCCTATGATACATATTGGTTTAAAAAAAAAGTCTTAAATAAATAAATACAAATGGGGTTCTTAGCTGAATTTCCAAAAAAATAAGGCCTCCCACCTAAGAGTATGGCAGATAGAGTTGGCATACAGGACACAGATTCTGCATACCTCCCTCTGAAACAGTTTGATTCGTCTGGGCTCCTCTCTCTTGGATCCATAATTCACTCACAAATTCAAGGAGAAAAATTATGTCTTCATAGGCAGCTGGACGGAACTACCAGTGATACCAAAGTAGAGACAGAAGAAACCATCAATTATATCACCATAAAAACGATGGGCAATATAATGAGCAAACAGTGATTTAAAAATGCTAACAAGAAATACTTGCTTGGTAAATATTTACCACGAAGCTGACTTTCCTGTTCCGGTTTTAGCAAGTGGTAAGGAACAGGGTGATCCTTGTCAAGGAGCATGTCACCATAGATGGCCCAGAGAAGAGGATGCCACCACCATCGTTTTGCTGTCCGGCTTGACCTCACAGCCTGTCTGGGGTCCATTCAGTAAGAGCTCAAATAGTGTGTATGTCCCTGTGTGCGCCTGAGACAGGATCACTGACTGTGCGCTTGCAAATGCAAAGACAATTGACTACACTCATTTGTTCCTTCCTGGGAGAATTCTGTGTGCAGTGATGATGCAACATGATAAAAACCAGGTGGAGTCTGAACTGGAAATGGATGTAGTTTATGCTCATTTAAGTTATTACATTAAAATTATTAAGAGGCTGACCAAAACAAAAATTGGTTTTCCTTTCCGATCTTTCATTTATAGATAGTAAATGCTTGAAACAACTTCTATGGGAGTATCTCCTTAATTGGGAGTGGTGTGCTTTTAAAAGATTGTTTTTGTGTAACTTGACACATTCTGCAACAAGTTTTAGCTAAGGCCAGGCTGTGCACATTTAGATCCAGTGCTTGCAGGGTATAAGCCCACTGTACATTTCACTGAGGTCTTCCCTCAGAGGTGAGCAGCTCTGAGTTTGCATAGTAGCCCAGTGTGGGAGCATTTCCATGCCAAGGCGTGACTGATGCTCCCGTCGCCTCATTGTTTCTGTGCCCACCCATGTGTGGTGGAGCACTGAGCTGGTAGCTCTCTCTGTGTGTTCCAGGACCTGCCCTGGTGCCACCCACGGGAGCCTTAGCGTGACCGGGGCTGGCAGGGCTGGAGGACGGGGATGCAGGGCTACCAGCGCTCCAGCTGGCCTACACCTTTGCTGCAGATCCACCCAGTCCTAGAAACAAGACGGGCACTAAGTCAGCGCTGGGCCCTAAAGCAGCACCAGGCTGAATCGCCAGGCTGGGGAGTGGATGATGGATGGGTGCAGGCTAAAAACTGGCTGTGAGCCCTGAACAGCTCTCCAGTTTCAACATCTCTNCCCCAAATTATGCTGTTTAGAAAGTAATACATTGGAGGGTTTATTTTCCTTGCTGTTTGGCTTATATGTCTTTAGCATCCATACAGGTAATTTTTCATTTCTCTCTTTACAGTGAGCTAAGATTTTCACTGCAGGAAGGAAGGTGTGAAGAAGGGAAGGAAGGACAGAGGAAAGGAAGCAAAGAGGGACAGAGGGGAAGAAAAAGGCAGAGAATGGAAGGGGGAAAAGGAAGAAGAGCAAGCCAGAAGAAGGAGAAAAGAAAAATAATTTCTACAGAAAAACACTAAGAAATGTGTCTTTAAGGAAAGTAACAAGCAAAATAAGTTGCACATAAAAGCAGAGACAATAGCTCTGTCAAGAGCTGGCTTGCTGAACGGGAGTGAAAGGCAAAGTAAATGAATATATTTTATCCAGCAATAGCTTGTCATCTCAAAATTATCTATGCCAGTACAGGCATTAACAGGGTTGTAAAGCCACCACATTCCTTTCTCATAAATTTCGCAGCTTGAATTAGTGAACTTGACATTTCTTGTCCCCTCAGTACTCATGATTTCTGGGACTAACTCGCAGCAGTCCAGGTAATGGATTACCTTGGTGCTAAATTTCATTGTATTTTCTGAAGTGAGAGGGCTGATATTTCAGGCTTTTACACCTGGGTGCTACTTTTACTTTCTAGGCTATTGAATATGCAGGTGCAGAAGGACAGGGTAATTCAGGATCTCTGGTTTCTTTAGCTGCCTGAGGGTCACAGAGGTGATATTTCAGAAGAGGGGTTAAGACAGTGGGAGATCCAGGAATAATTGTTTGGATGATGCTACAAAAGCACAAAATTATTTGGGGGAAAACACTGTACTCTGAGCTTTATCTGGAAGATCAACCTCACTAGGACTTGTCCAGGCAGTCTCCTGGGTCAGCATGAAGTATGGCATGGATTTCTTGGGAAGTATGGCTTTGGATACTTATGCAGTGTAAATCCCAACATCCACCAATTTAATAGAAATATACAAGTTTATATTATTGGCAAGTTTGGCCATGCTTTTGATTTGTATTCCAAAGCCTTTGGATTTGGATTACAAATTCGGAGAAAATGACTCTAAAATGTGATCCTTGATGCTGGGAACTGTGTCATTTAAATGCAAACTGGATTGGCCACAGTCAAAGGTTTGTGGTACGCACTGCTTCCATTTTAAACATGTGTAGAAAGAATGGATTTTGTAGTTGAAAGCCTTATAATGCTGTTATCCTTGTTCAATTTTTTAGCACCATCTGTTCTTCCCAAGTTGAAATTCCTGCAAATCACATGAGCAAAAACTTGGTTTATTTCTCCATGCAGCAGACGAACCATTAGAATTATGGAAAACTGGTTGGACAAAGAAATACATTTATAAAATGATTGGTTTAAGTCTTTGTTGTCTGAGAAAATGACTTTTTAATGTACTGACAGCTGTCTCCCTCTGGCATATTTTCGTTTTAACAGTTTATGTTTGAGCCAGATCATTTGTTTCATAACTGGCTGTAGCATAACAAACTGCACTTTTAAATCTCCAATCGACCCCATGTAAATGTTATCTGTCCTAATTGGGATATTTTTACAGTCACTATGTCTTCTTAATTGTGCCTGAAAAATAAGTAAATAATATGGCCACGTGGTAATCCTCTTTTAAGTCACATAGATAAAGAAGTGAGTTGACTGAAACATTTGGATATTTTTATTACGTTATTTTAATTTAGAATTAAAGAAGCTACACAGCACATGAATGTATATTTATTTATTTGCTAAAGTAGTTCTATAGTGTGTATTTAAATCCTATCTAGAAAACAAATACTATTTTCTGGTCCCTAGAACTTCCAATGCCTATTGTGGTGGGCACTGTGCAAGTACAATCTGAATTCTTACAGGCTAAATCAGGGGGTCATTTAAATATCTTCACACCTTACTTTCACATATGAGAGTGCTGGGCTTCACGGTCCGATCCCTCCATCTGTATCCAGTGGTGTCCAGCTGGTCTCAAGCTGGTCTTGGTGGGTGGGTGCAGAACTCTATACACAATTTGTCAGTGCTGTCATCCCTTAAGCATCATATGGGACATCCTCACCACCATTTTGGAGCAGAGCCAGCGCCTTGATTCCAAAACTGCAGTCCGAACACTGAAATCAATTCATTGTAGGGGCTGCTAGGAGACAGGGGAAGATTCTCTTTGGACATCATTTTATCTCCTTAATGGTATGTTATAGGCATGACATTGAAATGGCAGCATCAGACTATTATTTGTTATTGTCAGTTTGGTGCTACCTTTCCCTGTTTCAAAGAGAGTAGAGGATTACAGGCCAATGGATCTGTAGCATATTCTGTGTATCACGATGTCACCAGTACTCATTTGATAAGGATTCCTTAACATCATTTTGAAGAGGTGTTACTGATTTTACTAATTGATTAGATCCACTCATTGTGGAACCAGAGCAATGCTCAAGCATCTCCTCAAGGCTTAAATATATTCTTTGCTCCTGAGCAATAGCATTTTTACCCTCACCTATTTCCCATTCTTCAAATAAATTTTGCAACCAAGGTGGGAAGGATGTAATGTAAGTAGAAAATTTTCTTCCTAACCTGAATGTTACCAGTCTCTGGCGTATTCTGAGGCGCATCTGTGTCTGTGATCTGTCCCTAGGCTATATACTTTCTTAACTGAAACATTTGTTTTGTGTCACAATAATGTCCTTATGGACCATGTAGAAACAGAACAAATTTAAAACGTTTGCAGTCCTTACACTACAAATGAATAGATGCATAAGGAAGAAAAAATACAAACTCTGTAGAAATAAGCATCTGGATAAAACATCTCCAAGGAAAAATGTGTCTGGAGGATGGCTTTTTAGATGAAAAACAGAATCCCCATTAAATAAGTATTTGTTGGCAGGCTATTGGAGGTTGCAGACATATGTAGGTAAGGTCTTCTGACCTGTGGCTTCCAAGTTTTTCACTATAATCTGTAACAGTACTAGTATGACACCAATATGAAACGTGAAGCTACAGAGGCAACATTACCAGGGTTATACTGACTGCCCATTGCATGCCTTCGTTTCTGTTCCCTATGATGACTGGCAAATCCAAATTAACACTGATCTAAGGTAAGGCTTGGATATCATGACTGCATTGGACCCAGGGAGGTGTCATTGAACATTGTCACAACTCTAGAGCAGGTTGTACCATATGGAGCCATGTGAGGAGTTGTGGGACAAAGGGAGAGAGTCAAGAAGGCTTTTTTATGGTGAACATCTTTTAACTCCAGGACTTGCCATGTTAGGTAGGCTGACCTTCAATGGCAAAAGAAGTGTAAAGGTCAAAAAGGGAGCTATGGACTTGTGTGACCATCTTAGATGATTCAGTTCCAACTTGAAGGAACACTGAGTGAGGGAAGGAAATGCTACGTTTGTTATCTACTTTATCTTTGTACTATTTGCATGACCTTAGTGAGTTCCACTTGCTGTGGAATCTGAGACGCCTGCAGGTGTTACTTGCTACTTACATCACGTGTTAATATGACAGGGACTCATATTATTGAATCGCTGGGGAAACCTTCAGTTTAAGCTGAAGCTGCACCTGTACTTATCTGCAGATACGTTGCAGCTCTCATCTGATCATTCTACCTCTGAGAACCAGAGTGGGAGAGAGAGGCCAGTCCATAGTTGATTCTTGCTCTAGTTCAGGTGGCAGGACTCAAGTGTACTCCTAGATTTGCTGACGGAGGTAGAAGTGCGGGTAATCTTCAGGGCTAAATAATTTTATTGTGAAGTGCCAATTCTCAGGTGTTGGTAAATGAAGGAGCTGGTCCCAAGACTGTGTGTAAAGATCTCAAATTTGGGTCAGTTTTTCTCCCTCTCTGACTCAGGAATCTCAGATTCATGTTCTGTAGACAAAGCAGTTGTGTCTACCTGAACAGTATTCAGTTCTGGAGAGCTCTGCTGGCACAGTGACATTCAACATGGGCTTTTCTCCAAGTTTCAGGGGTTTGGTGCAACACAGGATGGACCAATGGCTTTCCTGGGTGAAAACTGCAGAGAAGAAAAGCTAAAATTAAGCCAAAGTAGTAGGAATAAAATAATAGTAACTCTGAGTACAAATTTTATCAAAAAACCCCCCCTCAATTCTGTGTTTTAAATTGTGGAAGCTCTTGCAGGATGCTGTCAGCTCTGAAGTGTGTCCTAAAGTGTATTTTTTCACAGCTCTTCAGATGGAAATGCAGTTTCAGGAATGTCACATTAGATGTGTGCTTAGATGTAATAGCATTCATGAGCTTCTGTGATGACACAGGCTTTGCTGAAGCTCTCTGACTATAGAGGATCTCAAATAAGTGATTGTTCTGAATAAATTGGCTATGCTATTGTTTTCCCACTGCAAACAGAACAGAGCCATTTTTAAACAGGCTGGGTAAAAATGACACAGAATTCAATGTATGAAAGGAAAATTTCAATTATATTTTCCCTGANCTAATAGACATGGGAGTAACACACAATCATTCACTTACTGTTTTGGAACAAGGAGTCTCTTAGGCAGCTACAAAAGGAGCAGAGCTTGGGAAAACTTTGACATGGCATTTCTCCAAGCCACAGCTGAAGCGAGCTGTGCTTTTGTTTCTTAGATTTCAGATGCTAATTGCAGCAGGATACTTGTCCAATGCATTAGGGAGAGCTTTTAGTAAGACAAAGGTGCTGTAGCAGTCAATATTCATGGTTCAGCAGATGAGCTGAAGCCTCGGTATTTTACTGGGAAATATGGTGCTGTCTTCCTGATGAGCCATTGTAGTGGGTTCATGACCTCTCATGGTCATTACAGATCTCATGTAAAATTTTGTGAGGAGGTGCTGTCAGTCCTATACAGATGATACCCACCTGACTCTAGAAACTCTCACTGCACTTACTGGATGCAGCGTTTTGCTGTCTTAGGTTGTGATTTACAGAACATTTACAAGGTATTTCACTTCAGAGCAAGACGAACTGCAACAGTAAGTAGAGCAGTGTGCCTGAGCAAGGACTGATGTACACACCTCTCCTTAGAGGAACAGGCTTTGGGAGGACTGTGATTTACAAGGCACTCTCTTGTCCAAATAGACTGATGTTTCAAGGGATTTTGCACGCCGCTTCATCCCCTTTGCAGTATATCTGTTCTCTGCCTGCTTGTCCCTACTACCCTGCTCTCAAGGCTCCTGTAATCTCAGCCACCTCTAGTATGGAGAGGTATGACTCGGGCAAAGAGGGAGATTTCAGGCCATTTCTAGCCAGCAGGCAACCAGTTCTTCCCTACCACATCCCTTACTGCACTGTTTCTGTTTAAACCCCAGCCAAAACCAGATAATGGTGAATGTGCTGATGATGATGCCATGGAGGTAAGAGCAATCTGGAGCATTACTGCCTCTTCTCTCCCTCCTTTCTGGGAGCATGTTCCCCAAAGGCACTGGCATCCCTGGGGCATTGCTGCTGGTGCAGAACGATGTAGCATTACTCAGGGAGAAGAAATGTTTGAGGTTGGAGAGTATCCACACTCATGTATTGGGTCCTGAATTAATACAGTGCTTGGAGACTGTAAAGGTACTATTTAATTGGGCACACAAGAAATAAAAGACATTTAATTTCTAAAGCTTTCTGTTTTAAACAGCAGAGTCAGCTAAAATGTGTGTATTTTTAAATTTAGCTTTCATACTGTGTCAGTTCCAGGGCTAGTCACATTTTCTCCACGGTAATACTACTGAAGTAATTCTCAGCTGAGCCCATAGCCTTATTTTGTGTCTCATCACTCTTCGATAACTGGAAACATACTGTAAATGTTAGGCATGTACTGGAAATAGAGAATTACAGAACACGGTTGTCTCTTTGAGAATGACAAAGTATTTTGCTGCCAGGAAAATCAGCCACAGATTTTCTTCTGAAGTAATTCACAATCGAAAAGTTCTCAAATGATCAACCTTCCCTTTAAAAGCCTCAAAGTGCCTGCTTTATATTCATGGCAGATTTGGATTATTTATTTATTTATTTTTAATTACGGCAATTGAAAACATTAGGTCATTTTTTTTCATTAGGACCCATGAGTGGAGAAAAACACAGTTTGAGTGGGGTGAGAGGAAGAGACACTCATTGCTCCATGTTTTGCTGCTCCGGTCCTGTGCCATGCTGGGCAGCAGTATAAGCAAGTGCCCTGTCTAAAATGGTTTTCCTTTACTGGGACGCCCATCACTGCTTCATTTTCTTTTCAGAAATATTCCTGCCCTCTACTGAACGTTACTGTGAGAACGAGATGCCATCTTGTGGTCGGATTTTCATCTCACAAGCCTGAGCTTGCTTTTTGAAGAAACTAGTTCAATTATCCTTCCAGCTTGGGGATGCAGAATAACTAAACCAGCATTTTCAGATTTCAGTATAAACCCAAGTCCTCTACTAAGACCTGTAGACCTGTTGCCTTTTACAGAAAAAAATGGACAGTTTCTAAGTAAAATTGTCTACTATTATTCATAACCTAGAAATTGGCATTGGAGATAATGATAATTTTTTTAAGTTATCAAAACAAAGTGCTGATATGTGCAATTTATTTTTTCCCAAAGTCAAGCAAACATATTAATTTTGCAAAGTGTAATGATTTTGTGCAGCTGCTTGGAAAAAGGTGGTGCAAGCATTATTCAAGGGAAAGCTTGTTTTCCATAATTTACGGTGCTATAAATAGCTGTTGGGACTACCTCATATTTTCCACATTTGCTTGCTTCTCAACCTCAGATACAAAGTTGAGTAATAAGAATACAAAAATGTAAAATCTACCTGGAATACAAACCCTACAGACTTTGGGAGCACTTAAATGTAGATTTTTATCCAGTTGGTTATTTAAGAATTAGCCATGAAGTTAAGATACAGTCTATCGCTTTTGATATGCTATTCACAGTGCTCTGATATGGTTTTTGCGACATAAACATCCACTTCCTTATTCCAGCTTCTTCAGCAAATGAAGGAAAAGCTGAGGGTATGATTGCAGAAATATTTTAGCACTAGAGGATAACTGCCATCAAGGTTTCTTCACAAGGACTGTACCATGAGCCCTGGTACAGAGCACATTATGAGCAGAGCAATAGAGCCCTAATTATGTCAGAGACAACTCCAGTCTCTGGAACAGCTGAGGAATGAAAGCAATAAAATGGATGTGAACCTGATTTTCCTCCCACTCCTTCTGGGCTACGAGTTCAGTCCAGCTTAGTTTTAAAAAAACAATGTTTGCATCTGCTGGACCCGCTTTCTGGGTACAGTTATGCCCCATCTGCACACAGACACTGGCTGTGTTGGCAGTCTGTGGACTCACAGGCATGCTGACCGTGTCCATGTGTCTATACTCGTAAATGAAGCGTGCCCAGAAGATTCCCTGGGCATCAGGACCGACCACTGTGGGACAGTCTGTGTCAGTGCCAATTCACCATCTGGCTTGCAGATGGAGGCAACTGTAGGCACATTTGCCTGCCAGCGATGGTCATCCTGCTGCCTTCACTGTCAGACTCTGCCTGGAAGCTGTTCTGGGGGAGCACTAGCTCAGCCAAAATAGGGGTCAGAGAGCTGTTTGGGGTAGACACTCATAGTCCTGTGCTCAGCAACCTGTGTGGATTGACTAGAATGGATGATCATCATGTGGCAGAGGTGCTACATATGCAGCCGAGGGAGGAATGGAGCAACACAGACTGTTACGGGTTATTTATCTGTTATTTGATGTAATACTGTATATTGCTCAGCAAAAGAAAAGACTCCCAGACCTGAGGAGCTTGAAAGGGAAGGGAAGGGAGGAAAGCAAAGGTTCAGTGATGGGAATTGCTGAGCCAGCCCATAGCAGCTCTGTGATCAAAACTCACATTTGGGAAGGGGAACCCACAGCTGAGTCCCAGTGGTGCTACTGGCCTGTTTGGCACCCAACTCACACCCTAGCCTCACAGAGGGATATGGGGACGTGTTGCCATCCCTGTGCCATATCTGCTTCCATACTGAAAGGCAGACAATGAAGGCACATTATAAGAAGAGAAGAGCAGGGACATCTCCCAGGTCAGTCATGTAATAGCTCCAGATGACGAGTGCTGCTGTGTCTTAACTGCTGTCAATTTGTGGAAGAACATAATGGAGTAAAGGTGTGAGTGTAAGCAGGGGATACAGTGAAGAGAGAGATTCTGTACCGCTGCCAATTGATTTTTTATTTTTTTTTTGGCAGCAAAGAGGCTTTTATTCTCACTGCATCACAATGAGGGCTTCAAACCCCATTTAAGTGTCTGTTTGCCTTTCTTTTTACTCTGCATTGCAGCTGGCATGCCCAAGACAGCTTGCTCTGAATGCACATTAAGGCTTGTCCAGCGTGTCTGTAAAGCAGAAGTGATACAGCACCATTTTCACAGCCAACAGTCATCAGGATCAGGGAACAGAGCAGAGGGCATGACAGCGTTCCCATTCCTCCCAGGTGCGTCCTCATCTGTGTCAACCAAGGCACAGCTATCAGGGTTGTGGGCTTCATTCAGAGGAGCCGCACCAAAAGGAATGGAGCTAAAGGAAATGCAGACTGCTGGAGTTGATTATTGTGATCTGAGTGACCTCCTTCTGTACAGGTACTTCTGCCTGCAAAGGTAGAATTTCTCTACATACATTTGAATATTTGTCTAAACAAGTGTGGAATTTTCTACAGGTGGTTGGTTCTTTAATCTCTCTGAGCCCATTAATTAATTAATCAATTAATTAATTATTTTTAATCCACTGCTGCACTGAATATTAGCAAAAGAATGTAAGGAAAACACATTTTTTTTCTTTTTTTGCAAGTGATCCATTTCACTGCTCCCTGTATCTGCCAAACTTGACAAGTAGCAAATAGAACAGCACCACAGCTGCCTCGGCTCAGTTCAGGAGCACACACTGCTGCAAAGTCAACACCATCAGGAAGGAACTAAAGTATCTGGAAATGTCAGGTGTATCTTTCCTAGACTGTAGAGGTGAAAGGAATCCCTGTGTTCATGTGCTCTGGTCTTTATAAACAGGATGTAGAGCCGTTCTCTGCAACTGGATGACAGCCAGGTTAGGAAGACTCTTAATTTCATTTTAAGAGTCTGTGCAATTCCCTTGATAAATCATCCCAGCTGTTAATTTCTTTACTTCAAGGAAATTGTGTCCTCTTTCAAGGCTGAGTTTATCTGACAGAGTTCAGCTTCTAGCTGCTGAATCTTGGTAAGCTGCTGTCTGCAGGATGGAAGAGCCAGGGCTGGAGGAGCTGTGCAGCTTTCTGGGGGACGAAGGGAGAGTGTGTGGGTGTTGTGCCTGTATCAGTAATAAAGCAAATGCACAGCTCTGGCCAGTGCTGATAGTGGATTGGAACCCTATTAAGGTCGTCCTCCTCCTTCTTTCCCATGAATTCATGCCAGTGAAAGTAATCCTCAAGCCAGCAATTTTTTTCATGTGTAATTACCCATCTAAAATGATTGCAAGATCTCTTACCCTTTCTAGAAAAAGAAGCTGAATAACTGAATCCTTTTGCATCCTAAGAATCCCCTTCCCATCTTCCATCATTTTCTGTGTCCTTCCTTTGAATTCCTCCTCTCCGAGATCCTCTCCAGTGGCATGATATCCTAGCAGCAATCTTACAATCACTACATTCAGAGGCAAGATCCCTTTCCTGCCCAAGCCTGTTATTTCTTTTTATGTATTAATTTGCCTGTGTTGTAGTGATAGCCAAGCCTTTTCCCGACTCCTTGCTTTCTGTGAGAAGCAGTCTGTTTCCTCAACTGACATGATGTATGGACATACCTCCAACAAGGTGAGTGAAAAGTCTCTCAAAAAAGACTTACCTTCAGCAGGGTGATTGTCCTCAAGCGAGACCTGGAGCTCATCTTGTGCTTTGACATTTTCAGTCTTCCCTTTGTCTGGACACCCAGAACAGTCAGTGCAGATATTGGTCCCGGGTGGGAACAAGCCCTAAGCCCCACAGATGTTTCTGCTGAAGTTTATGTTTCTGCTTATCTCTGAATACCAACAACCCTTCACTGACTATGAGTCCAAGCTTACATATTGATATTAGGAAGAATGTTTTTACAATGACAATGGTGAGACAGTGGAACAGGCTGCTCAGAGTGGTTGTGGATGCCCAGTCATTGTAATTGTTCAAGACCAGGTTGGATGGGGCTTTGAGCAACCTGATCTAGTGGAAGATGTCCCTGCCCATAGCAGAGAGGTTGGACTAGATTATCTGAAAAGGTCCTCTCCAACCCAAGCCATTCTTTGAATCTGTGGTTTATGAAACACTGCATGACCCATACTTAGTAACCTAGGAAGCTTTTAACAGTCCAAAATGACACTCCCAGAAAGATCAAAACAGTAGACAAAGATTAATTGTAAACTTGGGAGGCTATCATCATCCTCCCACATGCTAGAGCCTACTTCATGTTCCCGCTAGTTAGATTTCCTGCGTAAAAAATCATCACAAACTAGTTTTCAGGATTTTTTTTGCCAAGTAAAATAATAATAATAATAAATGTTCAATACTGTTTATCTACAATGTTTTATAACTGCCAAATATGGGAACAGTGCTAAGAACTGGAACATTTCCTCTTATTTCTACTTACTTTATGTTCTGATAAAAGAAAAAATATCAATTTGGAATTTCAAATAGGCATCCACTTTTCTGCTTTCACCTCAGAGGTATAAAAAAAAATTGCACTGTCAGTTCTACTCAGGCCCAGCATGAAGGGCTTTACCTCTCACCATACCTGCTCATAGTCCAAGCTAATCCTTTCATAGCACTTGTCTGTTAATATTTAACAGGGTCTCACATGCTCAGACTCAGTGGCCAAAAACATTGCTTACAAAGTTATCCTGTAGTCGGATTCCTTTTTAGTTTCTAACGCTTAATCACTGCCTTCATGAAATATTTTAGATTACTTAGAAATGCTAACATGACCTTAATACATCTTCATAAAGAATTACTGCAGAAGTGGGAAGTTAATTTCACGTGCAAAATATGAAGACAGCATTAACATCTTATTGGTAGGATTTAGTCACAAATAGGAGGTAATTTTTCCTACTAATATAAACATAATTTTGTCTCTTCCGTTATTATTAGCTTATTTACTTTGCAGTTATTCAGATATTTTATGTGTATTTAATTATTACTTTCCTTTAACTCCTGAATAAACGTAATGTATATATATCTATAAATAAAACATTATCTATATTCAGCAATTAAAGGAAAGCAACACCATTAGGATTGTAAATAATTGAAAAGTAGAATTTATTTCTTACAATAAGCCATGAACTAAAACTTAAGTAGAGAAAGTCTCAGGCTCCTTTTCTAATTTTAAGGTGATTTAAATAGTCTATTTGTCTCAAGCACATAATTTATATGCATCATCCTTATTAATTCTTTGGTCATCCATTGTAAAAATGGTAATCTCAGTAAATTTTCTTGATAGTGCTATAGAAGCTCCTACGTAGCTATAACATGGGAATTACACAGTGTCCAAAATGTGACAATGAAAACAGAATTGCTCTGCTCTTCAGTGCATTTTTACAAAAACAAAAGGCATTTTAGTTTGTCTGTTTGTCATTTATGTGGCCCATGCAAAAAAAAAAAAAAATAAAGAAGAAGGCTAATTAATCATGCTACACATCTGTTCTCAGGCTTTTTTATGGGACCAGCAGCTGTGGAATCCAGTCCCTGAATCTGTACCAGGGCCTTTCTCTTTCTCCAGTCTTGCAAGTGAGTGAACCAAATAGGTTTTGTGGAAATCTAAATTACCTAAAAGATAATAGAACAAACAAAAGCTACAATGCAAGAATACCTTTCCCCCACCTGCTGTTAGTGGGGAGGGTGCATTATCTCTCTAGCCCTTAAGATGGAGATGAACACAATACTGGTGCATCCTTCTTTCTCCCACCCACAGTGTTTACGGACCCCATCCAATGCCTAGATGTGAGACGTGGGGTTCCCATTGTAGGACAGTTGGGCAAGAGAAAAAAAAGTGTGTTGGATGGCTTCATTTATGGAACCCTCCTGGCCTTCCCTACTGCCAGATGCTGCCATAGACTGCACTGTATCACTTGGAAATCTGGTTTGTGAGCTGTGAAGATCAAGAAGGACTACTTGACCAAGGAAAATAAGCAAGGTCCAAGGAGCCCTCTGAAGCTGCATGATAAAATCAAGAGGAGGAAGACAGTAGTGAAAAGTTTAAATTAATCAAAGCCTACTTGTTTCTGCAGCTGGTGCAGCTGAGGGCTTCAGAGCCCACTTGGGTCCCTCCTGGACCCAGGGCCAGGAGGCCACTAGCGTGGATACAGCGGTTTTATGACCAGGCTGAGAGACCATCTGTTAGTACTCACGTCCACCCTGCTGACAGCAGCTGAGGCTGAATAGCCTATGGCAGCACTTTAGGGTGCACATGTATTTGTGCAGCTCAGGGCTGAGCTTTTAAAACAAATGTCACAGCTCAGATATACCCTCTGCACATCAATTTAGTGGTCACAAAGCACTTTTGAGTTACAGGGACTGGATTTCATTGGGGAAACTGAAGGTGTGGAAGTGTGTCAAGAGTGCAATGAATGCATGACAGCCATAGATGGGTATTCGTTTTACAAGACTAGTCTAGAGCTGGGTAGACGTCCTATGCAGGATGGGTATAGCATAGACATCAGATCCTTAGCACAACTGTTTCGCTCTAGAGACCTACTCCTATTGACCCATGTTACCTACTAAAACAAAACCTCGCAGAAGAGGGCCACCCCCTCAGCTTGCTGCCTGCCCACCCCTGCCCTTGCTCTCCCTGTGTTTGTTCCCCTCAGGTCTACCAACCAAGGTCTTTGTCAGGGCTGAGCTGTGGCTGGATCACTGAAACTACCTGGGTGTGGGATGAGAAGTAAGGTTATATTTTGCCTTGACCTGAACTTCTTGTTTGGCACAACCAGGAGTGTAGTGTGCTGCCATGTGGCATGGGAGAGAACAGCCCAGCACTGGGGAAGGGCGATCATCATGCTAAGTGTTGCTGAGAGTTTGCAAAACCAGCATTTTCATGTCAGCCTGGTAACAAGTGGTAACCTACTTCCAGAACACTTTTCCCACATCAGCTTCATCAGCCTCCCTTCCCTTATTTAGCTCAGTTAGCAGAAGTTTTTGAGATCAAGTTGGTCAATTTAGAAAAAATACAAACACCATTGACAGCTGACACTTGAAGCTCAATAGCTGTGAAAAGGTTGCTCAGTAAGAGTAGATGTTATATTGCTCATTATTCTCCCATGCCCTGGCCCCATGATCCATTCATGAGGGCAAAAGTATTTAAATACATTAAATGGAACCTCTGCCAGCTTTTGAACTGATATAATTTATGGGCGATGAACTCTTGTAGTCCATCATTAAATTCCCTAATAGGTTCTTTCACAAGCTGCTGTTGAGGAAAGCTTGGCAAGTCTGAATGATTTTTGCTCTGGGCTTTTCTGTATGCTTCCAAACCCCTGGATAAAGCCTGAGAGGTTAACAGAGACATCTCAGGAAACAGTTACTGTTCCTCAATGGACACCTTCTGCGTGGCATCTTTCTGAGTTACTCAGTGAAACTACTGAAGTCATAAGGTCCAGTTGTTTTAAAATATCTCCTAATAGAAGGTTCTATATATGATAATCATGAGCTAAGCTAAAAATAAAAAGCTGTATGTTACAGTGATGAACTTGCTTACTTGACTGAAGTTGGTTACTTATTTTCTTTTAAATTATTGTTTGATGATTGTATCTATTTGATGTGGAAATCAGGATTGAAATATTTCTCCATCAACTTCCTGAAAATCAGGCAAAGTTGCAGCTTGCCAGCATAGCTGGAAAAAAAATAGGGATGATATGAAAAATGACATAAGTAAAGGGTTTTCGAGAAGAGTTCTGTAAAAATAAAGGACAGTTCACCAAGTAATATTTGTTCTAGAAGTCCCACTAGAAATGGCAGCGATGATAATTAGAGGACACCAAGGTTTCTAAGATGTCCATTCATTTGTAGACACATGGTGCAATCTTTCTATGTCTGCCTCTTCCCCTAAGAAACAGAATTGAGGTTTCTTGGATAATATGAGGGCCTGACAGTCCACACCAAGGATTATGCTTTGTGGCTGTATAAGCTCTTTTTTGTGCAACATACAGTCTTCTCCCTATCTGTCTTATCAGCCTGCAGGATGCACTACCCACTTATTCTTCAATTCTTCAACACAGCTTTGGCATCACTGAGCTCTTCTATCCCACCTGCCTGTGATCATTTATAGATCTTCCCTACTGAGCAGAGGGACTTGTCCTCCTTTCTCCTCCCATGGATTTGGATTCTGATGTTCAAGCTACAAAGGCTTTACATGAGACACATCCCAGTCCTGGCAGCTCCTCTGCACATGCACTGATGTTGCAGTCATTACCAAGCAGATCTTTTCTAACTTAAAGAACCTTCCTGCCTTTCACTTAATTTCCAGGATTGCTATAGAGCTTTATAAAGCCTGTGCTACAAGAAAAGATTGACAGTGATAGTACCTGATTATATCCACAATCTCTCAGTGGTAATAACATTACCAAGACTACAGGTAACAAATTAATGACTGGGGTGACAGGCTTGGAACTCAAATGTAAGTATCCAGCTTTTCCAGCATGTTCCTTTTTCCCCCTTCACCTTTTATTGGCTTTAAAAGTCTTATTTCTGTTTTATAATTGGACAATGCAAGCTCAGCCTCAGTGGCTGGGCAGACTAAGACTTGAGCTCTGAGGCACTGGAGATCTATTTAAGCACTGGAACTACTGCCTGCTGGCAAAACTGCTGCTGAGTAGCAGCTTCTTGGAGGTGCGGAGTCCTGCATTGTGAGAAAGGAGGTTGTGGTGACCCCGAGCAGGAGCTTTGCAAGAGCAGAGGGTCAGGAGTGCCGAATCCTGCAGCCTGGAAGCCTGTTGCCCCTGGGGGAAGGATATGGGCACCTTCCCCTGCCAAATCTTGCCTCCAGTCTTGGCTCTATGTGGGGAAGTTTTGTGCCCTTCAGAGCTCTGTGCAAGCCACACTTGAGAAACTAAGAGCCACCCGAGGGGGATGGTACCAGGAACCTTCAGTCTGATGATAACCTGCTGCCACGAGAAGCAGAGACTTTTTGGCCAGTTTTGCTCCATGGGACTTGCAGGAAGTTTGGTTGATAAGCAGACTTCCTGGAGGCTCGCAGAAAACTAGAGGTGTCTTATGTTCAACATTTAAAAGGAAAAGTCTGGCTCTGGATATTGTTCGTTCAAGTTACAGCTTACATCCAGCACGTGCTAGATGCCTTGAATCTTTCTCAGCTTGTGTTACTGGATGTCCACCTTGCTTTCAGCACTGATACTTTGGGGTGAGGCTGGCTGCCTCCTGTTTCAATTAGTTTGGTTCACAAAGATTAATAAGCGTGAATGATGTTATATCTAGCAGCACTCTGGGAAAAGCTGATGACAAGTTGTGCAAATCTGGTGTCTTCTAGCAAATGCAGATCAGCCAGCAGAATAGCTGCTGCAAAATCAGTTGGCCTCACGTTGTCAAGATTGTCCTGGCAATATTTACCAAGGAACGCATCAGCTGCAAAGCAGCAATCCAGCCTCATCCAGCATGGAGGAGAGTGCTGTGACCAAAGAATATACATCCTCGTCAGGAGTTAAAAAATCACTTCTCAGAGGAGAAAGAGTTCGCTCTGCCCTCAGTGAATAATTCAACTAAGAAGTTTTGCTTTGGGCAACTTGTGAAAGTAGCACAGCTTCATGTATAAAATGGTATTTCTGAAAGCTTTACCCATTAATTTAACATGGCTTAGCTCAATTCCAGCCTTCCTTATATAGTACACTGCATCTTCTGCTTTGCTAGTCAGGACTGATATATTCCTCTGAGGTGTGAAGTGAACCAGCTGCTTGCAGATCTCAGTAACTCTTCCGTGGCAAAGCAGAAGGGAAGCTTTAGAGCAGTAAAGGAAGTCAGACAGAATTTTCAGTCTACTCAGCAATTTCTTATTCATTCAGTGCCATGCAGTATTAATTTCTGGATAGAGATGTTATAAGAGCCATTTAAATCTATGATTGTAATAAATATTCATAACTCATTTTTGCAAGATTTTTTTGAAATACAGAAAACCAGCAAAGGTATTTCAGGGCTTCCTTTCTGTGTACAGTTCTAGGCATATTAATGCTTGTGAAAAGCAAGAGGCAAAGGGGACTGCCTAATTATGAATGATAGTCACAAGATATGTTAGTTCAAATTGGACTTTATAGCCAGTATACTACAGAACATGTGCACATATACATCAAGTAAACTGGGACTTGCATTTAAAGAAATACAAGCTGGGTTTTTAACTAAGTTCCAAATATTATTGGAAAATGTACATTAAATACACCACCTTATCTCCTCTGACTAATACTGACATGTTCAGTACCAAAACAGTAGGAAACATACAGAAAACTAGCAGAGGAGTAATTCTGTTCGGGTAATGGATAATGCAAAATCCAGGGCCTGTTGCAGCTTTATGACTGGCATGGATCTTATGTTGTTTTCATGCTGCTCTTTACATGTAACTTCAATGTACCTGCTGAATGTTTGTAGGGTGATAAGATGCTTAGGCTTGGTATTTTTTTGGGAGGGAGTGAGATGGAGACCCCCAGGGTGAAGAAAGTTTCAGGAAAAGTGATCTGGCCATTTTCAGGACTGAAATTAGAAGAGAACAGATTTCTCTACTAAGTTGAAATAGTTTTACAAGTCATTTATTTCAGCAGTGTCATCAGGAATCTTCCTACTTTGGAACAGGAATTTGGACTTTTTCTAGAGCAGAGAACTCATTCTGGATTTGGAGGCATACCTTTTTCTTTCTCTGAAAAGTTGCCCACATTTGCCAAGTTGCAAAATTTAAACTAGTATAAATTTTCAGAAGATGAAGGATTTTTAACTTTATCCTCAGAAAGCTGTCCAGCCCAAGTGTGTTCTGGCAGCTCAGAGCTGGAATCGACTTGGGATCACAGGAGCAGTCGTCCTCAATTCATCCGATAGCGGAATCAGGATTCCCCTCTTATTTTTTCTCCCAGTAAAGAGACTTTTGGAAGCAAGAAGATGTACCAAGGGAGGATGGAGGACAGAAGATAAAGGAAAAGAAAGAAATTTTGAGGGTCTGGAGAAAATGTGATACAATGAGAGGCTTAAATCTTTCAGCCTGTTAATCTTATCTAAAAAGCAAGATCATGGGTGATGTGATTTCTGTATTTTCCCAAGAGAAAAATGCCTGGTACTAAAGCAGTCTTCAGTCCTTGAGAGAAAGATTCAATGGTGTACTGTAACAACATCTGAGAAAGCTGGATTCAAATAAAAAATTAGGCAAAGGCGTTGAGAAAGGAAATGGAAACACTGGAACAAAGTCTTAAAGGAAGCAATCAGTTTACTGCTTTTGGTATCTTATCCAGGCTTACTATCTCTAAAGAGTATGCTTTGGCCATTAGTGTAATTTTTTTCAGGTGACAAGCTATAGCTAGTTTTATACATTAAATAAGGTTAGGTGAAGAATTAGTGCCGTTTAGTCTTGAACTCTTTGAGAGAAGTGGCAGAGACAGGATGAAGATAGGAGCTGAGCAAGAGGAAAGGAAGAAGAGGAAAAGGCATGGATGTAGAAGCTGAATGATGAAGGGGAGGGACAATATGGAAGAGAGGGACCAGTAGCTCAGCTATGCAGTTGGATTATTAGATCATAAACCAGAGGGGACCCTGTAGCTAGACTGCACACCCTGAGATTTCCCAGAAACCATCACTATTTAAGCTAGCGCTTCTTGGTTTAGGAACAGAAAAATCCCACAAATGAACTTGTTTTGTTGTTGTTCATATTGCAACTGAGTAACACCACATCTGGTGGCAGATATTACTATGGCTTAAGCATTTGTTTTATGATGTAAAAATGAAAAAAGACATTATCTGAACAAATGATAAAGTAAACGTTACATTTTCAGTCGATTTGCTAAGTTATTCTATTTTCTTATCTGAAACATTCACTTTATGATGTAGTGAAGCAATAAATACTTAAACAGCAGACCTTGACTTCAGTTTTACTTCTTAGAGCTTTCTATTAAAAGAAAATCAGCAGGAGTTTCTTCAGTTTCCTCAAAAGTGTGATTCCCCTTCTCAAGGGTCTATTTCTGTGGAGACACTTTCATATTCCTTCTTATGTTTGAAGACCCTTTTAAAGAAATACCTTAAGAGATTCAGTTTCTAAGCACTTCATTTACGAACATCCTTACTTCTTGACAATTAAGCACATGGCATTTCATTCTACTTGTAATGATATTCAAATCTATCTTTCCTCTAGAATATGATTTGCACTTCCAGCAAATTGCAAATAATTGATGAGATAAATGGTAGACAAGTCACGTTTGAAATATCAAATGTAGAGATGATACCAGCAGAGGGCAATAAATAGATACCTTCCCTGACAGCTAGTTCTGCAGCAGCATGGGGAATGGAAGCTCAGGTCCTGCTGTCCATTGTTTTTGAGAAACAGTCTCAGATTACTTCAATAAATTAGAAAAAGAGAAGTCAAAAGTGGATTTCCTTTATAAAATCTGTTTAAATATCACATGGTCCTTTGATGTAATGTGCTTTCTAAGTATTCATAACCAGCCATAAGAAAGAATAGTAATTAACAACCATAGCGTGCCTGGTTGAAGATACTCACACAACCAGTATGTGCACATGCTGTAAAGTAGGTGCTCCATCTGCAGCTTGGTAAAAGCTACTTGTTAACCTGATTTGCAACACTTCCTTTTCCTTTTAATAATAGGAAATGCAATATCAGAAACTGCACAACAAACAGAAATGGATGCTGAACAAAATTTTGTAATTGCCATCCACAGAGCTACATAGAGCTCTTCAAGGCCTTCAACATGTTTTCTTTAAAATATCAAGTTGTAGGCTGAAATGTCTTTTGTTTTGTGTACACAACGTATACTGGTTTTACCCTTTTTACTCCAGTATGATAATGTCAAGGGACCACTAACCAGTCTTTAACTTCCAGCTTTCCTGTTTTGTTGTTTGTTAAGGAGATGTTTGCTGAAATAGAAAAATTGTATTTCTGTCCTAATGAGGCAGAAAATACTATTGGAGTTCCCTAGGAATCTTGTTAGATAATTAAGTGCCTTAGGCCTACACAGTATCACCAAACTTTTCAGCACTTAAATTATTTCCAGGTAGTTAAGACCAAATGTTTCAACCACCGTCAATGGGTATGCTCAGTTTTTTGTGTCTCAAGGCTATTTTAAGGCAGAGTAATTAATCTAGGATGTCTTGCAAATAAAGAAAAGAAAATGCAGGCTTTTGGGGTTTTTTTCCGCATTCTGGGCAATGCAACCCCTGTGCCTGATTCCATCTAGCATAATACAGATCAGACAGAAGGCTGAGAGTCAAGGATGTGAGATAACAGAAAAATAATTGCATTCTAAGCATATTCCATGAAAATATTGTCATCCTAGAACTGGTGTTTTAACAATGCATTTTATTTCAATAACCTGTATTCTGACAGTAAAAGTAGTTCCAGCAGCTCTATCTGAACAGCTTTATTGCGTCTTTGTTTGGGAGTTATACAAGTTAAATAATTTTTGAATTGTTATGCCTCCCATGGCGTTGTTATTTCTCATTGACAATTGGTTTTTTTTTTTAATTGCTACAGGTGTAGCCATTAGATGAAAGTCTAGAAACATTCTTACAACGTTATTGTTTAATGACTGTATTACCAACACATACATGAAATTAAGCAGCACTTTATCCTCCCTCTACAACAGCTACCTCTGCTACTGAATACACATCTCCCCTCTGCAAATGTACCAGACAGATATGTTTCCCTCAGTGCTCATTTTCTACATCAGCCCTTGCAAATAGCTGCATTTTGGAGCCTATCATCAAGGTCAGAAAAAAACCCTAAGGTGTCTGGATAACTACATAGCTCAAGCACAATATACTACAGGCCTGACCCCATGTTGTAGGCATGTGCCAAGACACTTCTCCAGCCTCTCTAACATACCACATACATCCTGCCTAACCCTACAATCTGATCCTGGTGATGTGAAGAGAGAGACATCTTGACAGAGCGAAACAGAAAATATATCCAGCCTCCCCAAGGCCATGTGATCTGATGCAAGATATATGGCTTGAACCAAACTGTTGACCTACTAGACCATTAAGAACAGCTCTTCACGGTTCAAGGAGAAAAATGAAATCTCTAGTTTCAGAAAAGAAAATGAGCCTCATGTACTCCTGGAACTCCCCCCCCAAAACAGGACAAAGTCGGTAGGCAAAGTCCAGGGCTGTCAGATTGAGGTGCCTTATCACCCTCACATCTACTGTTTGGCATGAGGAAAGATGATCTTCCAGGGGATCTGAATGGTTTGTTCTCCATGGCCAGGTTGGATGAGGTCCTCTGCAGCAGTCCTTTAGCAGTGGTGTATAATTCCATGTGGGAATTGGACTCTCTGGGAAATTAAAGACATATGCATGTTACCTGGGGTAAAGTAATCTGCAGTTGTTTTCTGTAGCACTAGCAGGGGTATATATGACTTGCCAAGGTCATTGCTAAGGGCTACAGCAGTGAGGTTGTATTCAGTTGAACCCTCAGCCTGTCTAATCCAGTGTTTTGGAGCTCGAAATAGCTGACTAATTCTCTCTGTGCTCTAAAAATACATGGATAGAGTATGATGGACTTACCCTATAACAAATGCAGTTATTTAATGAGTGAAAAAGGGAAGATATTTTTTCCCTTACACCAAAGTTTGTGTACATCCCAGTGGGTTACAAGAAGTGAGAGAGACAGGGAAAGTATGTCCTAGCAGTTTATTAGTATTCAGCTGTCTCTTTCTGAGGCTAAAGGAAGTATTAGCCCTGTCTCCCCCCCGAAAGGATCATGCACAGTAGTACGTGCACATGCAGGGAATGAATGAGATCTTGCTAGGAAGAGCCGTTCCACCTCCCGCTTTAAAGATAAAAAGAAACCATGTGGTTTCAGGGGGAAAAAAATCATTTGAGATTTTGCTGAAATTATTGCAAGTTCTAGCCAAATTGACAGAATCATTTAGAATACTGGAAAAGTGAAAAGTAGAAACATTAAGAGAATTCTAGTTGGAGAAAAGGAGGCTCAGGGGAGACCTTATTGCTCTCTACAACTATCCAAAAGGAGGTTGTAGCGAGGTGGATGTCAGTCTCTTTTCCCAAGTAACAAGTGATAGGACAAGAGGAAATGGTTTCAGGCTACACCATGGGAGATTCAGATGAGACATTATGAAAAATTTCTTCATCAAAAGGGTTGTTAAGCACTGGCTACCCAGGGAAATGGTGAAGTTACCATCCCTGGAGGTATTTAAAAGTGTAGTGATGAATGGTGCTTAGTGATATGGTTTAGTGGTGGACTTGACAGTGCTGGGTTAACAGATGTACTCAATGAGCTTAAAGGTCTTTCCCAACCTAAAAGATTCTATGATCCCATGATTTTTGGAAATTTAAACAAAATACTGATTTTTCATTTCAAAGTAAAGTTTTGTTTTCAACTACACCTCAATGTAATTTTTAAATGGCTAAAGCACTCTGGAAGCTAAAATGATACTTTTTTCTTTCTTCTCAGACCTTCAGGTCAGAAGTTCTTTGACTACAGACAGGACAAAGCATATTTTGGCAGCTTCTTTCTTTGTTCTTACAATGCAAGGACTTAGTATTTTTTGGCATTTGATATTTCTCTTCGTGCTTTTTCCCAAGGAAGAACAGAGATTTGTTTCACTGAACAGATGATAGGAGAGGTAGAAAAGCAAGAGAGTCTAGGAAACAGCTTCAGGTCTCTCTTTGAATTCAGAGTTCAGGACTTTGAAAGTTCAAGAAGTGTAGGAATTGCCTTTTCCTCTGGCACGAAGTTTATAGAAGTCAACAGTCAACTGGCCCTGCCTGTGTGAGACTGATTCAGTCTGGAGCAAGCCAACATGTGTGGAACACAAGGCAATATTAAAGGTCTCATCATCTCAGAGGTTACGTGAGCTTCTCCTGCCTTCATAGGTAAATATGAAGAAGTAAAAAAGGAGCCTGTAATAGCATACTAATCTCAGAAGAATGCTACAGACGACAATATGTCTTTCCACAAAAACATTGTAATCTCTGTTCAGGTTTTATGATGTGTTGCTCATTGTAACAGTGGCTGTTAGGACTTAGCACTATTAAATGTTCACAGCAGAAAATTGTTCTAACTAGGACATGTAAGCACCTTCCTGTACCAGGCTCTAGCCACCATCAGCCAACCCAATACTGTTTTTTCTGAGGCTTCAGAGTGCTGCTGAGTCAGTTTAGTACACTGTTGGCTGATGTGGCTTTTCACAGCAGTGCCCTGTTACAGTCAAGAGCTGTAGCTGGGATGAAGCCAAGAAGATGTGATGGCACAGCCTGAGGCAGTCCTGCAGCCGAGTAGTGCAGCATGCTATGAAGGCAGCCCTGAATTGCCTTGAGTTGGGAGCACATCCGTGGGCTTTTTAAAACCTGGATTAGGGGCTTGGCTCTTGATCAGGGACAAGTCTGATCTCTTTATACTGTCAGTCTTTTCATACCATGAGTCTACTCCTTAGGAAGCAATCATCTTGCTGCAAATCAGAGTGATACATTCAGCTTATTAATGGTCACAAAGCTCTTTCTGTGCTGGGCTTTCCAAGTGATTGCTGTGCTAACAAAGGTTTAGATCAGCAATCAATTTATATTACATATTCATAGTTAACTTCAAGTGTAAGATTTTCAGAGACAAATTATTGAGAGCTTGGCATCATACACACTTCTGAAATGCTCAAGAAAGGCTATCTCTTGTTCTTAGGTATCGACAAGCCTTTAACAAACTCATTGTAGGGCGCTGCGCTATGCCTTTACATGTCCTCTTTTTTCCAGGCATGTCATTTATCTTTTTATTTCAGTACAAATGTTTTTCACTTCTTTCCTTCCAGTCCTGACAGCTCATTGTATCCTGCAGGTCTGAGAGCTCTTTAACTAAGTTTTGTCTCATGTGAGTTCTTTGAAATTTTGTTCAAACCATTAACCCTCTCTTGTATAAGCAATATGAAGTGATATCTCTATTTTTCACAATGAAGGTACGTTTTCCGCTTCTCTGATTTTCCTTCTTTTTTTTTCTTTCTCACATCATCTTTGTTTTTCCAGCACCCTATGGAGCCAGGGGCAGCAGGACTGGGTGTGGAGTTGTACACACACCCCTACTCCAGCCAAAGAGGTGGCAGTGGTCTCATCCTGGGGCTATGTTGGCGCTTTTGACTCTATGGTTGCTCTGAGTACTTAAGTTCAGCTGGTTAAAGAAGATATACAAGAAACTATCTCAGCTTCTCAGGACAGAGTCCCTGATGCTATGGGAATTCCTGTTTCTACATGCATATGACATGTGGTGTTATAAAAGCATAAGTTTTGAAACTTCACCACTTTACCAAACAATTCAGATTATACTATAATAGTGACCTAATACTTTGCAGTATTTAACACTGCTCAGTCTTTTGTGTCACCTGCACTCCATCAGCAATGTATCATTAACGGCTATTTTGATTTCTTTTTCCTGCTATGTAGCTCATCAGTCTTTGTGAAAGACATGTTGTCAGTGTACTGTATTTCAAATATTTTAGTCTGAAATACTTAAAATCAAGACAGGAAGGATTTGTCATGCTTCCTGGCAAAAGAAGAGGCTCAGAAGCCCTGAAAGATATCACACTCAGAGAGATGGGGGAAGGACAGGAGGAGGAGAAAGGTGGAAGAGGAAGGAAAGGATTCCAGATGTGGCAAAGATCCCCTTGATCCTTAAAGAGATTTGAGCCCCGCTTCTGCTTTTATCTACACCATTTTCTACACTCAGTCAATGTAATGGACTTCACTGGAATAGCTGGTTTGCACCCTAATGAAAAACAGAGGGCAACCAGGCTCTCATAAGGAAAGAAGAAAGCTAACTGACTACATTGTAGTGGATGGCACTGATCACTTGCCCCTGAAGTGGAGAGAAATAAGCACCCTGAGAAAGCTTTTTATTGCCACCTGAAGAGGCTGAGTGAATGACTATCAAGGACAATAAGGGGTTAAAAGGCCTTAGCGGAGTGAAACGAATCCTACCTGTAATGATCAACATACTTCTAAACATTTACTTGTGATGAACAGTGTCTCATATTGCAGGTGATAAAGGAGCTTTGGTCGTATTTAGCGTGCCACTTGGCAAAATGCCAGCACGTAAAACATGAAGGCATCCTGTTTAATCCAAAGTAAACGTATTCAACGTCTTGCTTTATTTGGTGTACATGCTCCTAGGTGCTGCTTGCTGCCAGCAACCTGCCAAACAAGATGCAGCAAGGCACAATGCACAGAGTGTGGGGTTGCACTGCAGCCGGGTTTGTGACCGAGGACAAGTGCATGGCACAAGTGTGGCCAGGAGAGGGCCACCAAGCCCTGGCAGTTTCGTGGTTGCTTTGCTCTTCTACCAAAGAAACAAGTTTTGTAAAAATTTAATTGCAAAGTCATTGAATTTTGTAGACGTCTAACCCCAGGGAAATAATTGCACACTTTCTTGTAGAAGATGAATGGAAAAGAGACCTTCTTTCAGATCTGCTGCAGGTGTTAATCTTAGGAGATGGAATAAAAAAAAAAA
>WEIS01015680.1:0-17736 GCA_013389965.1 Todus mexicanus | reverse complement strand
TGCATTGTTGGTATAAAAGCATATGACAAATACTTCTTTTAGCTACTGGTATAAATTTTCTTTCTGGTATTCATTCAATTTATTGCACAGAGCAGAATGCTCAAGTAGTAACTAACAGTAGATAACTAATAGCATTTTGCCATTAGATAAATTAAAGAGAGAGATACCGCGTTTTGAAAATTGACTGACAAGTTACACAGTGTTTACCACAGTGGGACTGAATGAGCCAGTAAAAAGGAATACAGTACCCATAAACTAAAAAGTAATGGAAGTATTTGAGGCAGAAGTGCAGAACTAAATTTTGCAGTTGTTTCAGAAAGTCTTAGAGCAGAGCAATGTCAGTGTTGCATAGATCAGTGTTAGGACTGACTTGCTGAGGAAAACATTCTGATAAAGCTGAAAGAATAACAGTGATTTTTTTTTCTTAATTAAAAAAAACCCACCTGTTTGCATGTATGTTGGCTGTTCAACCTAAAGATACCACAATTTTAGCATAAATAGAAATCTGCATAAAAGCATTTCTTGTTCTTTGAAAATGTTGCTATCCAGTTGAGTTATCAGTAATGGCAATAAATTGTGTGTCAGTAGTATCTGCTATAAATCGCTTACAAACCTCCTACCTGCAGAAGTTTGCACTGCTAGGCCTTGCAAGGAATGTTTGCTAGAATCTGAACCAACTACAGAATTGAAGAATGGATTATTAAAACAAATTTCTTGGATTGTCTGTTTGTAATGCATAATCTGGCCAGCTCTGTCTGCTTACACTGCTCTAGAACTGATCACAATGTGGCTCTGCAAGTTCAAGATCTTTCAAATATCCAGAGCCTCACAAGTAAACTCAAAGTAACAAGACAGAGCTGAAAAATGGACAGAAGCTTTAATTATACTGTACAAGAACCAGTGAGGATCAGTGATTTAACATTAGAAGAATCCTACTTTTTTCTTCTTTTTAGTGGGAAAAGAAAAGAAATTATGCTATTCCTCAAGTACTGAAAAACTAGGTAAGGACTCTCTCTAGGCCCACAAAAGATATGATAAGTAACATCCTGAAGTTAAAACAAGGAAGATTTAAGTTGGACATCAGAAACAGGCATTCTGATGAGGCTTGATTATTGTACACACCCAAGGTGGTTCAGAAGAAAGAACCTAAAGCAGCTAGCTCTTACATTCCTGCCAGTGCTTAGACTGTTCTTATCTAAGTGTAAACCCCCTGAACTTCTTGGGATGGCTGATGTTAGAAACTGTAAGACAGACATATCCTGAAGTCTTTGGTGCCACCATCTTACAGGATGAATTCTCACAGTGTCTGAAAACTAGTTCAGATGTTGCACAGTGTTTGTACATCTCTGGATGTTACTGTGACTCCTTGTCTTTCCTACTCCCAAGGATGTTTTTTTAAATGTTTTATATTTTTTACTGCCAAATTGGGATGTCATAACAACATTTGAATTGTTTCCTGAATGGTAATAATTTACAGTGCAGGTGTAATAAGGTAAAACAAAATATGTGGAAGCCATTTGTGAGATGTAGGTCATTTTGAGGCAGTAATCCCAACAGCTGATGCAAGTTAGTCAATGCTTGAGTGATCATGTTTTTTACAGCCCATCAAAACATCAGAAAAGTTAAAGACAAATTCAGAGGACGTTATTAGACCACTCCAGTGCTCCTTAAGCAGTTCACCTTTTTTCCCCCACCGCTATGACTTTAGTACACAGTGGAGAAGGGTGGGTAATTCTTGATACCGCTATTTCTTTCCTTGTAGGAATATAAGGAGGAGAAAGCAGTCAATATGGACACTAAGATCTTTAAAATACATGGCAACATTCTGTTCCTACATCGTTTTGTTCAACTGAATCCCTTGCTATTCATCTATACATTGACTCTCAGTTGACAAGGCAATATTTTCAGGTATTGATAAAAGGACACCATCAGGTAGTTTAGGACTAATGCTTTGTATTTTCTAATAGCTGCAGTTCAGCAGGGAAGATAAAAGAGCTCAGATACGCTTGGTAAAGGCAGTTCTGTGTCAGATGGAAGCAGCAGGAGACAAAACAGGAAGGAGTATCAAGTCTGACAGTTCTTTTAGGCAAGCTGTTCATTTGACCAAAGGAGTGGGCAATATGCCCTTGGCTTGTAATTGAGACTGAAAAGCTTCACTCCTCTACATCTACCTGTAGAAGCATTACCCTTGTTTCTCCTTTACTGTGTGCAGTATGAAGACAGGAGTGTAAATCATCTTCCTCTCATCACCCAACAGCTGGGAGAAATCAAAGTAATGCATTTTCCCCCTAGTTTTAACCTGGCAGCTATTTGTCTGCAGATACTGATGCAAAAAAGAGTTTATACTGCAGCTTTTCAGGAATGTTGTATTAAAAATAATTAATAACTGAATCTTCCTGCCAATATCATACAGGATTAAATAATTTCAGTCAGTTCTGAACCTAGATAAATTTATAATCAAATTATTTAATTTTAAAAGTAATCTCGTAAAGTAAAACTGGAGACAACACTGAGATTTCAAAAGTAGAAAAGGAAAACGTGGTAATTGCACATAGGTGAATATTACAAAATATTAATACTAATTTAGGGATAATAAGGTCCTTTTCACAGGACTCTGAATTGCTTCTCTGCTATGATAAGTTAGTATAGTAATTTTCAGCAAGACTGGATAATCTTGTAGTAGATTTTTTGGACAGATTAGATATACTATAGTTAGAACTAAAATGAGGTAGAAGTTTAGGAGTGTGGAGTGACTAAAGCCAACATGATGACTTCATGGAGAGAGTAAAGAGTTGTAGAAAACACCTGAGGATGTTCTAAGATCCCATCAGTGAAATTTAATGTCTGAACCAATATGACAAGAAAGAAGAATAATCAGATTCTGTGACTAAACTACAGTCCTGTTGAAAGGAGAGATAGCCAAGTTATTGAATGAAGTGGAGGAAAACAAGTGGGAAAGGTTTCAAGCAAGGGAGAAGGGAGGGATAGAGGGAATTTAATACTAGGTCCACCTGCCAAAGGATTCTGGATTCCAAACTTGCATCTCAGACCTTTTGATTTACTGCTACTGTGTATTTAAACCCACAAATTTATGAAATATGAACTTGACAAAGCTGCAGCTGTAGGTTATTTTCTTTAAGCTACACAAAAAATAAGCATAACCATTTTAGATCTCCTTCCTGATGTTTCTTTGAGCTTATGCATCTCAGAAGGTAAGCCACACCTGGAAACTGGCAGTCCAGAGGAAGCAGATTTTCAGTGATGCCTACAAGAATGATCTGATCAGAAATTTCAAGGTTAAGGTCTATAAGGGAGGTTGAAGCACCGATGTCTACGCATCTCTTTTAAAGCACTCTAGGGATCTGTATCAAGTTCCATGGTTTGACAGATCTCCTGTTTCTTATCCATGGCTTAGTCTGTAATAGTTGGAAGATGTTGAAATACCTGTGTTCTCCCCCATCCCCCAAGAGTATATATGCTATCTCTTGGACAATCCTATCATGAGCTCCAGAAAACATGCTACATAAGGTATTTTCAATGCTTCTGTGCCAGATGAAAAAGAGGAGCTGTTAAGCAGACATTATTCGCTCCATAGGGAAGAAATTGTCTTTGGTCCATCTTCATAATCTTCTTAACAATCTGTGACTGATCACTTCATGCCCAGTGTTTTTCCAGGTCCTTTCTAAAAAGCATGTAATCTAATTAATAACATCAGTCTCTATGATGAGAAATCACTTGGCTGGACCCTTTCCCCAGGACTCTCTGTTCCAGCCCCATACCAGTTCTCTCTAAAGCTTTGATTGAAATAGCCTAAGTCTTACCCCAAGATAGACTCCTCAGGTTTTAATTAAGAGCAAAGACTTCCCAGATTAACCCAGGAAAAGGAGAGACTAAACTCAGACTACACTGTGGGCTACCAGAGGAATTGACTGGAACGCTGATGTCCCTCTGTGGTTTGGTTGTCAGGCTTACAGTGCGTGTGGGCTCTGACACAACAATTTTATCAATTCTTCTGAACAAGACAGGGCAAGTCCCAGGTCAAGTGTCACTGATAGAGTTGTGTCTACAGCACTCAGGGCTTTCCCTGGCGCTGTAGATTTCTCCTGGGGAGAGCTATTTAGAGTGACCCAAATGCGAAATGGGAGTGTGGTTAAGAGCTGAGCAATGCAGACTATCAGAGCTCCCATGCTCAAGCTCACTGCCTAGCCTTTGACAAATGTAGATGTACTCCCAAGGTATTAGCTGGGCGTTGTGATTGTAATGGAATGGAACTATCATTTAATTACTGTCCTGAGTAGCTGAAAGCTGAGAAACTCTTTTTCCAGATGGATGTTTTGACTCAAAAAGCAATTGTGTGATTCTGAACTCATTTGGATTGGTTTTGCTTAATTTCGCAGAATTAGTCATAGCTTAAAGTTATGGCCCTGCTTATGTAACTTGCTGAGCAGGACACAGAGATCAAACTGCAGGAGCCTGAGAAAGAGCTGGAACAGAACTTAACTCGTGATGAAGAGTCCAGCCTCTGCTGAAAAAGCCTTTCTGCCCCATCCATTGCAAGAAACCATAAGAACACACTGTCATTCCTGGATTAATTAAACATTTTTCAAATGGCTAACATAACAATGTTGTTCCAGTCAAATTCTGTAACTTTGTAATTGCCACTGTGTCTGGTTCATAATTTCTCTCCTCCCATATTTTAGTCCTTCTATGACAGAGCCATCGGAGTATCCTGAATCACTGCTGGGTTGCCTGTGCACAAGGGCAAACCACCCCTGGACCACATGCCAACCTGGCCAGTCTCAAGTGGATGCCGTCATCATCTACCTCTGAGCTTCCCCCACTGCTCCCTTTTTCTCTGACGTGGCAATCTGTGCATCTTGTTCTGAGCTAGAAAGGTTGGCTGACCCTTGCTTTGTGTAAAGGGATGGGTGAATAACACATTAGCCCAAATGGCACATTCCTTTGTCTCTCACATCAAGTTGTCAAGCTGAAGTAAATCAGCAGAGCTTCCACAAATCCATAAGAAAAAAACAACTTCAGAAATTCTATAGGCCTCATAATCGCACAATTTGTGATGTAATACTAAATGTTAGCAATTAAAATGTAGTAACATGGATGCAAAATTACTGTAACATACATGCTATTGTACATATTTCTAAAGTAATTCATTTATTTTATTAATCACTCCTTTTCCATAAAGTCCAGGTTTACTTTTCATTCTAGAAAAAAATGCTGCTTTTTTTTTCCTTCTAAAAATCTCACCTGTGATTAATAATTAATTTTAAATGTGTAATTGTATTTGATATCTGTAAAAGTTATACTACCGGGAAAAAATAAGTTCAGTATGCATAACTCCATGTATATATATCTGACAGGGTTTCTTTGTATTTGCAGCCTCCCCTTGTTAATCTGAGAGGTGGGAGAGCAACAATGCTACGTTTGTGTTATTTATGGAAGTATAGTATAAGTAATATTACAAGGAGACGAAGCTTCATTAAGTCATTATATTATGTAGAGTTGAAGAAAAGGATTTATTTCCTCCTCCTAGCCCCAAATATAAACAGACAGAACACTTAAGTGCTATTTTTCTCAACAGTTGGACAAGATGAGGTTTCATGGTAGAGTTCCATATTTCCAGGGAGGTTGTTACAATGAAATTTCTCTTATTTGTGAAAAACCAAAACACTGATTGCATCTAAAAAAAAGTTTGAGTGGATTTTTCTTTCCTTACTGACTTGCTGCGTGGGGAAACATTTAAACATGGGTGTATTGTAATCATTTTGAAAGTGAAAAGTCTTATGTTTATTGCAGATGTTGTGGGCATAATCTTTGTGATGTGAATACTTAAAGAAACCAGCACAGAACAGATGCTGCTGAAATTTATAAGGAAAACCAAACAAATGCTGATATATATGTTAAGCAGAAGGATTCACACCTTTTATATTGTTACAAGTACAGGAATGGGAGGATAATGAGCACTTCAGGTTTTTTCCGGGTGGTGAGCACACACACAGAATCAGGAAGAGGAGTGTAGTATGAAAGTCTCTATATAATTTGCATCAGAATTATTATTCTTGAGGCCAGTAGTTATTTAGTGAATCAGAATGTCAGCAAGCAGCAGTTGTTCCGTAAGGCAAATAACAAGCTGTGGTTGCTCACACTTACATCCCATTTTCCTCCTCTCTTCAACCCTCTGCAATAAAATGGGGGTGGCAGGAGCAAATATTTAAAGCAAGTCTAATACCCCAAGGAAGTCTGGCTAATACATTTTTGATGAAGTAGTTTTAAAGGGAAGTATGAAGGTACTACCAAGTTACAATGACACAGATGTGCTTGCCTGAACTTGCAGCGAGAGTGAGTGTTTACCACTGTGGAAATATTTCCATTCATCTTCAGGATGACCTCTCTGGCACATTTAAGGTACCCTATTGTAACCACTTGATCTGACAGGCAAGGAATACAGCAGATCTAAAAGCGAATTTTGAGGAAAAGTCTACATTGAGTCCCATGCTGTTGGCCTTACTGGATTAAAAATACGGGAGGTTTCTGGCTGACCTGGGCGCTGCACCATTTGTCTCCAGTGAGGTCAGTGCGTAATGAATGGTTGAGTTGGAAAGAGGGGTCTGTGTAGAAAGTATATGATGGGAAAATGTGTGTATATGGACCTGGCTGGAATTTATGTCTACACGTACCCAGCACATAAAGAGATGTTACCAAGGGGCACCAGGTGTTGTGCTCAACATTGTACTTAAGGGCAAAGACGACAATATCTTATATGTAATAATAGTAAGATTTATTTTTTTGTTACTGTAGTTGAAATGTAAAAAATCTGATAATTATAAATACAGATCTAATTGCTACAAAAAAAGAAAGAATGACAGTGCAGCAGAAATGTTATACACACTGCTGGTTTCTGTTCTGTTTCCTGCTCGCCCTTCTGTGGCTCCCCTGGGTCTGACGGTTGGCAGTTTCATTCTGGGGTGTATGGGGGTGAGTGTCACAGCAAGTTGTCCGCATGTGGAGACCTTCACTGGGACAAAGCCGACATTCATATGGATGGTTTCTTCTTCCTTGCTCCAGCATCCATGCGGTGTCATTTTCTGTTTGCTAGCAAGGTTTTACACTCTTCATCTTTCTTCGTTGGTCTGCAGCACTGTTACGTCGAAATTTACCATCTATATTGTGACATTTATGCATGTTAAGTATCTAACTTATTATTTGTTCTCCCTAAAGCCAGTTCTGTGCGGCTCCAGGTGTGCATTTCTCTAACCGACTATGGGCGAGTTGTTCATAGCTGTGGAGTCTCCAACGTCAAGGCTGTGCCCCGCTTGTACCACATGCCTGAGCTCTGTGCTCAGCCACTGCTCTCTACTCTGGGCTACTCAGGTCATCATGAAATGGCTCTCTGGAGGGGTAACATGTTCTTTTGGGGTAACACTTTGTGAAGGTTGTTGTAGAGATGAGCTGGGCCATTTGCAATTGTGGACCAGGTTCCTGTCAGAGTGCTGAGTAACATTTGACCGACGATATTTAAATTTGTTTGTGAGGCGAGAAGGATGAGGTTAATAATAATAATAATAATAATAATTTAAAAATGTGTCTTTTGTCTAAATTAGACAGCCTAGAAACCTCATTGGAGGACTTTCTCACAAAGTTAATAATTTAGCATTAAGACTTGAAGACATTGCTTTTGGTAACAGATGCTGGATGATCAACAGTGGCTATGCAGAGCTGTGCTCGCTACCATTATTTCGGGCCAGTTACGCCCTCCGTCGCCATATGCAGGGCTGCAGGAGCTCCAGGGTCCCTGGGGGAGCTGAGGGCCCGCACCACNTGGCGGCGGCGGCGTGCGCCCAGCTCTGCCTCCTCCTGCCGCCGCTCCGCGCCCGCGGTGAGTGGCCGCGGCCCGGCCGGGGCGCCATGGCCGGGGAACGGGAAGGGAGGAGAGGAGAGAGAGGAGAGGAGAGCCGGGACGAGGGGGAGGAGGGCGCCGGGCAGAGCTGCGGAGCTCGGCCGTGTCCCGGGAGGTGGAGCTGCCCCTTCTCCCGAAGTTAGTTAGTTGGGGAGCCAGCGGGGGCTGCAGGGCGAGGGGCGACCCTCGTTTGGGAGCTGCCTGACCCCCCCTGCCCGGCTGGGGCTGATACCGCCCGGGTAACGTGTCAGCACGGAGGAAAAAAAGGGTCTTAGCCCTGTAGTTGAGAGACGCTCAATTTGTGCTGGTGGGAGGAGGTGGAGAGAGAAGGGTCGGTGGTTGTGTCAGCGCTCGGACCGGCTCCCCGAGTTGGGAGGTGTTGCCCCGAGTGTGAGAGGCAGGAATAAGTGTTCGCATCTGCTCCGTTCCTCGGTATCTCGGGTCCTGCCAGCGCAGGCTCGTCAGCTTGTGCTGAGCCCTTGGGTTTGATTCTCTTCCACTTGCGGATCAAAACCCTGCAGGGGAGACCTGGGACGAAATAAGTCCTGATTCCGGCGAAGTAAAACTGCGAGCTTTTGATTTTGCTCTTGTAAAAAACGCTTTTGCTTTCACCTACGTACCTTTTGTTTCTGGAGGAGTCCTGATGCTCCACATCTCTTCCTAAAGCGGTATTTCGTTCTTTCTAGGCTGAGTAGTTTTGCCCCAGTGCTTCAGCGGGGTATACTATATAGCACGGGTAATCTCAGACAGAAAAAATGGTTATCGCAGTCACAGAACAGCAGCTTCAGTTTTCCCCTTTTGTATGTGTATGTTTATTGTTCCATGCATCTGTACCTGTGTGCAGGTAGAAGGCAGAAATGGAAAAACTTGAGTTCTCACTTCTGCAATTACCTCTTGTTTAATACGTCTCATTTAATGCTTGCATAGAATTTGTTCACCTGAAGCTTGTTGCAGTATCATGGCTTTCTTGTAGTTGTTTGGGGTTTTTTAAAATATCCTTTTATATTCAAGTCCTTTCTCCCCTAAATAGCCCACGCTTTTGAGATGGCCAGGATAGTAAGTTTGCAAAACAATCGGCTTTGCTCTTGAATAACAGGGATAATTTGGACTGTGTTATGCTGAAGAAAACAGCTTGTCTGCTGGAAGTTCAGTCTTTTCATGACTTCCAGCTTGCATGTGGCAGCTTGCAGAAATGGGAAAACGCATTCAGATGATTTTGTTTGGTCTAAGTTCTAGACAACCAGAAGGGATAACAATGGTGCTTTTTCTTCTACTGCTTCTCTTTGCTTGCCTTTTATAAAGATGCTGGTGTACACAGCACTTATTTAGGCATTTCAGTGGTGTTCTCAACTGCCTTCTTCCCACATGTGCTATTAGCTTAAATAAATACACTAAAGAAATGAGTTGGGTTTATTTTATGAAAAGCTTCAGCTGCTGGAAACTTGCTTGCATCATAACCTCCTGTTCCTCCTTCCCCTTTCTCTCTCCCCATTTTGCGTTGATAAATCTGTAAGCCTTCATTCTTACCTGGCTAGACCAGGATCTTTGGTGCTGATAGGGTAGCAACAATGAAGAAATATTATAAAAGCTTGCATATAAATACATGAAACCAATTTATTTTGCTTGCAAGCACTCCCAGGCTGTCTCATTATGGAAGATCCTGCCTCTTTGACTGACAGCAGCATTGCAGATTTTCTCTGGAATCACGTCAATTCGTAGAATCTTGTGTTCTTTGAAAACTTGGGAGGGGGAGGAAACCCAACCAACCCCCAACCAAAACAAAAATAGGCCTTTCATTAAATTATAATTAGAAGTATAAAGAAATTCTATTTTAGATGTCTTGTCTACTGTGTATGGCATAACTTCATATTTGAAGTGGTTCTTATTAGTCCTGGTTTTGCCAAACGTAAGTCATAGAATCATTATTTTTTTTATAGCTCATTTAAACTGTCCAACAGCCCAGTGAGGCAATTGGAATGACTCTGGGGTCAATCAGCCTTGAATCAGACCGTAGAAAGGGGAAAGAAGAGAATTGTTGCCTTTTTGCCCCGAGTGGATTTTGGTTGAAAGCAAAAGAGTTAACTCCCCAGGTTTTAACATTCTTTGCACTTAAAGGACATAGAATTGTAAATGTTTGAAATTTGCTTACACTCACAAGGGTAGTACGGCAGAAAGGATTACTTCTACATTTATTTAATGGTACTATATTATATATATTTATACAGTATATTGTATTTTAATACCACAGTATTTGCATCCCTTTTCCTAGTAGTCTGTTGGCACACATTCCTGCAATTGAGCTGCTGAGTAATGAAAATAAATGACTTGAGGTTTTCTTTCTAATGTTATAAGGAAGTCTATTTACTCACCAAAATTTTAATGGAAATAGTGGAACACTTGAGAAAAATAAATAGGAATTGGAGCTGCTTATGTGACATTCTCTGGTTAACTCTCTGGGTTTTGAATGGATCCAAAAATGTTGTCTAGCTTTGCAGTGGATTTTAGTCCTGCTTTCAAAAGAAATAAAGATAAGATTAGGGAAAATGAAGAGCTTAAAAGTCTTTCTAAGATTTCTTTCCTCTTCTTGCTTATCCTCATTTCTTGAACATTTGGGAAAAGGAGAGGAGCATGGGCGATTGGCATGTTCAGCTTCTGTCTGCTTGTGCCCGAGGCAGTGAAAAGCTATATGTATTAACGAACTTCACAGTACACAATGCGTTAAATAATGAAGTGACATATATGAAATTACAAGTTGCCTTTAAGACAGTGCCTTGCTGGGCTTTTTTCTGCCTTAGATCTGTTTGCGAGAAATCGTACATTTAATGACCCTAACCTTTTAATTTGTTGTAGTGCCTACACAATTTGAACTTAGAATCATAGAATCATTAAGATTGGAAAGGACCTCTAAGATCATCAAGTCCAGCCTTCTGCCTAACACCTCCATGGCCACTAGACCATGTCCTGAAGTGCCACATCTACTTGTTTTTTGAATTGCCTCCAGGGACAGCAACTCCACCACCTCCCTGGGCAGCCCATTCCAGTGTTTTATCCCCCTTTCTGTGAGGAAGTGNCAGAGAGATTACAGTTTGTGCCTGTGTTGTACAACTGATCTGGTCGTGAGCTGCAAGTGCAAATAGAATTTTTCCATCTATGGCCCACTCCGGAGCACATCTTTTTCAGAAACCTCTTGGGAGTGAATTGGGGGCAGATAAGTTAATCTTAGAGATGTCCATTTGTGCCCGCGCACCGTATTTCCTATCTATTTTGTGGCCCTTGTTTTTAGAAGTTGTATGCCAGCTAAATTTACCATGTTCTGCTCATGACACCCTTTTCTCAGTAAATCCTTAGAAGAGGATATTTATTTTGAGGTGAAGAGATTAGGTTGCTTAGCCAGAACAGTTCTGGCCATATGTTAGACTTGAATTCACCCCACAGGTGCATCTCAGTTTACTTCCGAATACTGTTTTACTCGTATCAAATTATGTATGCATAATAGATTTGCTAATAAGGTAGGACAGCGACCGTGGTTATAGTCGATGCTAAAATAAATTCATATAGTTTGCTTGAGTGAAAAGGTTGGTTACTGTTGGGTGAAGACTCTTCAGACTTTTTTGTTGTGTCTTTGGGGTTCGGTTTAGTGAATGATTCTTCAGTAGTTTCAGAATGCTCCGAGCAGTTGTTGTCTTATCATTAAAATGTATTAGCTGGAAAAGGTCTTCCTGGAATATTTAATATAAAAGATACCAAATCATTTTAATGTGTTTATTTGCTGAAAAGGAAGGGGAGGCTGCATGTCTGAAATCACTGGGAGTAGGAATAATGGTATAGAGACTTCATCACAGGTACCAGTTTGTTTAATAGATTCTATGTGTGTGTTGAAGTTGCATGGTATGTCAGGGGAGCCACAGCAGAAGTCATTTTTAGCCAGGCATATTTGGTCTACCAGTGTCCTCAACAATACAGAAAGATTGTTATGGGAGGTGGTCTAGGAGACCTAGTTGATTTTTGAGGTTCACCTCCTGCAAAGTGAAGAATGGTCTATCCCCACGTACGGAAGACAACCAAAGACAACAGGAGGCCCACATGCACGAACAAGGAGCTCCTGACAAAGCACAGCCGTAAAAAAGAAGCACGCAAGAGATGGAAACAGGGTTGGGTCACCCCAAGGTTAATAGGGAGACACTGCCTGAGAGTGCTGGTATGCTAGCACGGAGGACAGGCAGAGGCCGCCTGAAGTTGAATCTGGTGAGAGATTCAACTTGTGAAAGGCAAGAAAAAGGGCTTCTACAGATGTGTCAGTAGCAAAAGGGAGTCCAGGGAAAATGTGGGCCTGCTTTTGAATGAAGGGGGAACTTGGTTAAAAGAAAGACGTGGAAGAGGGTGAGGAACTCAAAAATTCTTTGCCATGGTCGGTGTTGGTAAGACCCACCTTCAGCAATCCCAAGTGCCTGAAACTCCTGGGAAGGTCTAGAGCAACGAAGAATTACTCTTACTGGAAGAGGACCAGTTTAGGGAACGCTTAAGCTAGACATACAGAGATCCACAGGACCTGATGGGAGGCATACACAAGTGCTGGCATAGCTTGATGATGTTCAAGCAAGACCATTATTGATAATCTTTGAAAGATCTTGGTGACTAGGGGAGAATTCTGAAAATCAGGAGAGCAAATGTCACCCCTGTCTTCAAGGACAGCAAGGCAAAGAATCTGGGGAAACTAGGTTGGCCAGTGTCACCTCAATCCCTGAGAAGGTGGTGGAACAAATTATCTTGCATACCATTGCCAAGCAAGGAAGGAGAAGACAAACCTACAATGGACAAGGGAGGTGATTGGGAGAAATCACATGTTTTTATGAAGGGCCAATTGTGCTTGACCAACCTAAAAGACTTTTGTGATGAGGTGACTGCCTTCATGAATGTGGGGAAAGCCAAGGATGATGTTTATCTCAGCTTTAGCACGGAGATGAAGTATGAGCTAGATATGTGGACAGAGAGGTGAATAGAAAACTACCTGACTTGCTGGGTTCACAGGCTCTCATTAGTCACATGGTGCACTCCAGGGGTTGGTAGTGGCTCCAGTAGTGTTTAGTCTTTTCACTAATGGCCTGGACAATGGGACAAAGTGCACCCTCAGCAAGTTTGCAGAGGATACGAAATGGGCAGGAGGGGTTGATGCTCCAACTGGTTGTGCTGCCATTTAGAGGGACCTCAGCAGCCTGGAAAGGTGCACAAACAGGGAACTTGGAAAACCAGGTTCAGCGAAGGGAAATGCCAAGTCCTGCCCCTGGCGAGCGGTTACCTCACACACCAGTGCACACTGATGGCACACTGTCTGGAAAGCTGCTTTGCAGAGAATGGCCTGAGGGTCCTGGTGGGCCTCAAACTGATGATGAACCAGCACTGGCATTGTGGCATGCTGGCCATGAGCCACTGTGGGAAAGAAGGCCAGGAGTGTATTGGGAAGTGTTTCTAGCAGGTCACAGGAGGTGATCTTTCACCTCTGCTCAGCACTGGCAAGACATACCTGCAGTGCTGTGTCCAGATCTGGGCTTTCCCAGTACAAGAGAGATGTGGACATATTGGAGAGAGTCCAGCAAAGGACTGTGAAGATTCTGAATAGATTGGAGCACCTGACATATGGCAAGAGACTGAGGGAGTTGGGGCTGTTCAGCCTGGAGAAGATTCAGGGAGGATCTTAACCAACAACCTGACAGGGGGCAGTGAAGAAGACAGAGCAAGTCTCTGTGGTGCCTAACAGGACATAAGGTATTTGCCACGAAGTNCCCACCTTCAGCAATCCCAAGTGCCTGAAACTCCTGGGAAGGTCTAGAGCAACGAAGAATTACTCTTACTGGAAGAGGACCAGTTTAGGGAACGCTTAAGCTAGACATACAGAGATCCACAGGACCTGATGGGAGGCATACACAAGTGCTGGCATAGTTTGATGATGTTCAAGCAAGATCATTATTGATAATCTTTGAAAGATCTTGGTGACTAGGGGAGAATTCTGAAAATCAGGAGAGCAAATGTCACCCCTGTCTTCAAGGACAGCAAGGCAAAGAATCTGGGGAAACTAGGTTGGCCAGTGTCACCTCAATCCCTGAGAAGGTGGTGGAACAAATTATCTTGCATACCATTGCCAAACAAGGAAGGAGAAGACAAACCTACAATGGACAAGGGAGGTGATTGGGAGAAATCACATGTTTTTATGAAGGGCCAATTGTGCTTGACCAACCTAAAAGACTTTTGTGATGAGGTGACTGCCTTCATGAATGTGGGGAAAGCCAAGGATGATGTTTATCTCAGCTTTAGCACGGAGATGAAGTATGAGCTAGATATGTGGACAGAGAGGTGGATAGAAAACTACCCGACTTGCTGGGTTCGCAGGCTCTGATTAGTCACATGGTGCACTCCAGGGGTTGGTAGTGGCTCCAGTAGTGTTTAGTCTTTTCACTAATGGCCTGGACAATGGGACAAAGTGCACCCTCAGCAAGTTTGCAGAGGATACGAAATGGGCAGGAGGGGTTGATGCTCCAACTGGTTGTGCTGCCATTTAGAGGGACCTCAACAGCCTGGAAAGGTGCACAAACAGGGAACTTGGAAAACCAGGTTCAGCGAAGGGAAATGCCAAGTCCTGCCCCTGGCGAGCGGTTACCTCACACACCAGTGCACACTGATGGCACACTGTCTGGAAAGCTGCTTTGCAGAGAATGGCCTGAGGGTCCTGGTGGGCCTCAAACTGATGATGAACCAGCACTGGCATTGTGGCATGCTGGCCATGAGCCACTGTGGGAAAGAAGGCCAGGAGTGTATTGGGAAGTGTTTCTAGCAGGTCACAGGAGGTGATCTTTCACCTCTGCTCAGCACTGGCAAGACACATCTGCAGTGCTGTGTCCAGATCTGGGCTTTCCCAGTACAAGAGAGATGTGGACATATTGGAGAGAGTCCAGCAAAGGACTGTGAAGATTATGAATAGATTGGAGCACCTGACATATGGCAAGAGACTGAGGGAGTTGGGGCTGTTCAGCCTGGAGAAGATTCAGGGAGGATCTTAACCAACAACCTGACAGGGGGCAGTGAAGAAGACAGAGCAAGTCTCTGTGGTGCCTAACAGGACATAAGGTATTTGCCACGAAGTGAAATACAGGAAATTCCACCTGAAGACAAGAGATACTATTTTTCTTTTAAGAGTTACTGAACACTGGAAGAAGTTGGTCAAGAATTTGTGGAGTCTCTGGCCTAGAATTACTGAAACTCTGACTAGACAAGGTCCTGAGCATCCTGCTCTGAGGGATTCGAGTTTGGTGATCTTCAGGGATCCTTTCCAACGTCAACAATTCTGTGGTTCTGTAGTACGAAGATGAAGTAGATTGTTAAAATGATTCCCCGAAGAGTTTTATCTGTGCTCTCAAAGACATAATATGAAATAGGTCATTTTTTTTCCCCAGGTTATCCGAGTATTGTTTCAAGGATCATGTACATTAATATTTTATAAATCTTAGAAGCAGTGTGGCATGGGTTATTGAATGTTATGGGGAGAGAGGCAGCATCTCTTGTCAATCACATTTGTTTCAGGTCTCACGTGTGCCATTCCTCAGCTGCATATTAAAAACTGAAAGTCATGAAAATTCTGCTTGCATTCAGTTTTGCAAATAAGCTGAATTTATGAGGTGGTAATTCTTCAAGTTAATGCTATGTAATTGATACATTTGCCAGAATAAGGATGTTTTGTGTTGATCTTGTAATTAGGATCCTGTCAAGTAGATGTGGATCAGGTTTGTGTAGGGGAAGATACTCCTTATCTGGGACTCTAAGTCATGCTTTGTTGGAAGAGACGGAGGAAAATGATCAGAACACACTGTCAACAAGGGATATAATACGCAGATAGAGGTAATTCTGTTCGCTTTTGAACTAGAACTGCAAAACGTTTACCTGAGGACAGCACTGTGAGGGTCACTCCTACTTGTATTCTGTTTTCTTCTTCCTGGGTAAATGCCTTATTGAAGTGTGGCTATGGTCAACATGAATCTACTGTGTTAAAATGACTTTGGGATGTCTTCATCTAGTGGTGTGATTCGAGATTCAAGTTAGTCAGTTTGAGATGTCATTGTGAAACTCAGCTCCTGGACACTTGATGAAATTTGGTCTCCAGTTGAAAGATCTTAAGGATATAGGTAGTCAGAGATGGAGCACCACAGGCTTTGGCCCGTCTGGTCTTCTTGCCTTCTTACATTCCAGGTTTCTGGCGCGTCAAAGGAATTGAGAGTTGCTAGCAATTCACTTCAAAATCAATTTCAAGAAATAAATGATTTAAACCGGCAGTGAGATGCTGCACTGTGATTTGCTTCCTCCACCCCAGTTTTTAAGAAAACCCTCTATTTGACCATGATGAGTAGTATCTTGAGTTCCTTCCAAATTATAGCAATTTACTTTCATTTGCATCTCTTTAGTACCTTTAAGAAAAAGCCTCCTGATGCAGTCTTAGCAAAGCTTCCTGATGTTAAATGGAACTTTTATAAATGAGCAAGCTGAGACAAATTAATTAGATGGCTACATCACTAACAATAACCCCCTCCCTGAAACCCGTTTTATGATTATTTTTTATTTTATTTTTACCCTTTTTTATGGTGAGTTTTCTAATAACAAACCAGAAGTGTATGCATAAGGTGGTATGAAAGGTTTAAGATAATGCTAGGCCTGTGCACATTAGCTCTTTGGGGTCTTTGTTCAGAGGTGGCATTCAAAGTGTATGACAGCCATCTTCAACAGAAATTTCCATGAACTGCTGTCAGTTCCTGTGGTTCGAAGTGAAGCTTTGGTAATCCAAACTTAACCTAAAGGTGGAGTGGAATACAGGTCTCCCATGTGATAGCACATTGTGCTGTTGTCAGTTGAGCTACTGGACTGAACAGATTTGATTCTTTTTTTAAAAATGGGATTTATTTGCCTTGAAGCCAAGAGAAATAGGCTTCACATCAAAGAGTGATCATTTCAGCGATGTACAGGAATAGAATTGTCAGGCAACAAATGTATAAATTCTGTAAGAATGGACATTCTTACCTTCTTAAAGATTATTACCAATGTAGTATCCTTTAGTGTGAAAATCTTGCCTAAATGTATTTTTTTTCTTTTGCTTCAGAACTTTGTCAAGTGTGAAAATGAGCTTCTATATTATGAATAAAGTCTACTTTTTCTTTCAGCTTTTGCTGTAAATGCAGAAGATGAGACTGAACTACCAATGCTGCAGGTAATAAATTTTAATTGCCGGAGCAGGAACATTTTACAGACATTATAAAGTTATCCGGAAGAGACCACAACAGAAAGCTTAACTGTTGTGTCATTGATTATATTGATCGTTTACCTCAGTGGTGCTAAATGTAGTGTGATGTCTTTCTCTTTTTCGTGGTATATGAGAGACCTTTAATGGGACACAAGTTGCATGTAGCACTACTCTTTCAGTATTCCTAGGATCTTAATTTATCCCATGAATTCTTAGAATTGCTAGAATAAATTTAGCGCTTTTGAATTCTTTCTTATTCTGGATTTTCTGATTTATGTTGACATTTGTATTAAGAGAGTTAGGGTTTGGGCGTTTAGTTGTGGAACAAAATTATAATTTAGAAAACAGTTTCTTTTTTCCAGGGTCAGGTGAAGAGTGCATTAGAAACTTACAGTAATTAAAACCCCAACTTGGCAATTTTGCATAGCTTCTACAAGTTGAGAGTGTTACTGCTCTTGAGAATAGTTTTTGAGTGTATAACTTTTAGTAGTTCAGAGATAGGTTTTCCTTTCTTCTTGGTTTTGTTAAATATATAATATATTGCTGC
>WEIS01015679.1:1179-11411 GCA_013389965.1 Todus mexicanus | reverse complement strand
GCACCCCCATATGCCCTCATGAATTAGAGAAAGAATTAATATATTAGCATTTAAGTAGCAGGTAGAAACACATCTCTGCCTAAGAAAAGGTGCTTTCCAATGGCTTGGCCTTGCTTGCTGAGCTGATCTTCCAGGCTGTATCATCTGCCAGACAGGGCAATGTGATTTCGAACAATGAGATCCAGTCATGCAGTGAAGAGATGGATTCATATCACTTGTAATACCTATTGAAACAACTAATTAAATCAGCCAGGTTGTGCCATCCCACTTAATCTAATGTCTTGTCCTGGCCCGCAGGTTATCAGTGGGCAGGTGTAACTATAGGTGATTGAAAATACATTTTCCCAGGGGAGTTTCTGTTTCCTGGAACTCAGACATGACTGATGATTGTTCTGTGTTGTCCAGTCCTTCCTTTCCAGTCTTCTTATCTCCTAGAGGGCCCATGCAGCTTTTCAGTAACTTGAAATCAAGGTATGAAATCTGAAATATTTGGATTATAGGCAAACTCTGAAGGCCACATGTGGACTTATAATGGCACCACATATCACTGTATCATTCTACAAATCTAGTCATTCCTCTGCAAACGTAGGAGCTGATTCATCTAAAAGGTAAAATTTTGTTTCCTTAATTCTGCAAAGCCTTAAAGTGTGCTACATCTGGAAGACATAAGGAGTTGCAGGAATGCCAAAGTAATTGCATTCATTTTTGCAGAAATTACAGACTTATTTAAACTCGAGTCTTTTCAAAGAAAATTGAGCCATAGGGTAACATCTCTCAGCTAACAGAAAGCACCCAGTACCCATCACATTTTAAGATTACCATTTGGCTAGCTGGGTCATCCCTGCACCTTGACGATGACTCATATCCTGACCTGCAAAGGACGGGGTGGATTTACTCACTGAGAGGAGGAGGCTTTCCAGGCAAAAAGTGCCATGTATGCATCTCCCATCTATGTTCTTGGCACTCAGACAAGAGTGCCCACGGGGTCCCAACCTGCAGGAGAAATTAGAGTGGCTTAATTTTTTGTTCCATTGGCTTCCCTTAAGCATCTAGGACTGGACTTAAACCACCATCTCATTCTGATGTGAGCTGCAGGCAGCTGTCAGATGGTAACATTGCTCACTAATATGTGAATGGGAATTGAATCAGCATCTTGGAAAGTAAAGATTTAGCTTCCATAACTCCTTTAAGCCACTCAGTCCCTGGAATCTAGTGAGCTATTTTACCTTTAAAAATAATCATGTTCAGGATAGAGAAGGATAACATTAAACAGATCTAAAACCAGAATTATTCTTTAACTTTAAAAATTACTATTCTCAAAGCAAACCCACACAGATTCAGTCTCCTGGACATGAAAGGCCATGTGCAGTCTAAGCCAGCATCATAATCAGAAAGACAAGACATGTATGGCATGCAGTCACTTACAGAAGAGACTGTTTACAAAATTACATGGTGGCCTTGAGGAGTTCTCTGGGTAACAGCTGGAAGGGAAAATACATACAAATACCTTTCAGCATGATTGTATCTGCAGAGTTTTATTTCTGGACGTGGAGTAATATTTAATATTCCCTGGCACAGGCTCTCCTATGCAAAGCCTTCAGGCTCTGTGAGATCAGCCGCCTTCTACCAGCAAGTGGTACATCCTCCCGTCATTCCTCACGCTGCTTCAGGGATGCACATGCACTGGCAGAACAGTGCCCACGTTAGCAATCTGCTGCCTTAAACATATTCACCACCTGCCTTAAACATATTCAACACCTGCCCTTTGGCTGGCCTACTGCAAAGAACCAAGGGAAACTGCAAAGGTCAAGTGGAAATCACTGAACAGAGTGAGGCATACATCAGACTCCAAGTAAAGCAGGCAATGAGCTCTCAAGCCCTGGAAAAACTGAGTCAAAAGGGTCTGGAACAGAAGTTGTTAAGCGAAGTGAGAAACCAAAGATGTTATTCAAAGCTGCTCCGTGAGGCAATATTGCTCTGTGGCCATAATATGCTTTGCTTTTGGTTGTGCTCTGCTGAAGACTGAAGGCAGTTTTCAATTACAAGACAGCACGGGTTGTATAAAGGAGCCATAAGCCACATCGGGAGCAGCAGCCATATATAAAAGCANTGCAGTAAGATCCTGAGGCAAGTGCAGAACTCTGCACTGAGAAATTTTCCTGGAAATCTGTAGAGAAATACAAAGGGCACAATGATTGTACCAGACACCTTAGCAAGTTATCCTAAAATTAACTGTCCTTATGTTTTGATTGTCTCATGGAGAAGAAAAAACAACTAATAACTGAGAAGCAACACCTGTGAACAGGGACTCAAGTAACACTCTCCTTTAATAGCATCTCCATATTAAGAGGATGAGCCAGGTCCAGCAGAGCCCACAAGGCAGAGAATAACAAAGGTGTGTGGTCATTCGCATCCTGTCTTGCTTTCATGACAGCGGAGCCCTATGCACAGCAAGGCTTGTGGGGCTCCCTCCATATTCCTTGTATGCAGTGGAAATGCAGATTTTGGTGCATGTACATTGCAGCTGGAGAAAGGGCTTTTTCTTTTACCTACCTGTGAACAGTTAGGCGGTGACAGAAATAAATCACAATAAATTATGAGGTCACACTCCAACCACAGCTCTCTATCAGCACAGAATATTTCCAGGTAAGCAGCAGAGATCTACCACTTGCCAATTAACTCCTCAGTTGTTTTTTTTTGTTTTGTTTTGGGGTTGGGTTTTTCGTCTATTTTGTTTGGGGGGGGGGANCACTGAACAGAGTGAGGCATACATCAGACTCCAAGTAAAGCAGGCAATGAGCTCTCAAGCCCTGGAAAAACTGAGTCAAAAGGGTCTGGAACAGAAGTTGTTAAGCGAAGTGAGAAACCAAAGATGTTATTCAAAGCTGCTCCGTGAGGCAATATTGCTCTGTGGCCATAATATGCTTTGCTTTTGGTTGTGCTCTGCTGAAGACTGAAGGCAGTTTTCAATTACAAGACAGCACGGGTTGTATAAAGGAGCCATAAGCCACATCGGGAGCAGCAGCCATATATAAAAGCAGGAAGGTGTGGCGGAAAAAGCGAGAGTGACTGTCCTAAGGGGGATAAGGGAAAGAAATTAAATCACATGCTTTCAAAGATATGCAAGGACAGCAGTGAAACTTCCCACCGACACTAACAGGTAAAACCATGCATACACAAGTTTTCACCTTCCAAGAATTTCGTACAGATTATCCTTTTAGGTCACCACATCTCGGCGTCCAGTCTACCCACACAATGACTGTTCCCGATGCTTCAAAATGAGCAGAATAAAATGAGCAGTGACTCCAATCCTCATCAAAGAGGTATGGGAGCAGGATGGTACGTACAAGGCTCCTTGCAGTATCCTTCCTGAGGGTATTTCAANTCTTTTACCTACCTGTGAACAGTTAGGCGGTGACAGAAATAAATCACAATAAATTATGAGGTCACACTCCAACCACAGCTCTCTATCAGCACAGAATATTTCCAGGTAAGCAGCAGAGATCTACCACTTGCCAATTAACTCCTCAGTTGTTTTTTTTTGTTTTGTTTTGGGGTTGGGTTTTTCGTCTATTTTGTTTGGGGGGGGGAAGTGTTGGTTTATTTCTTTATTTTTAAAGGAAATATACTTTAGGCATCTAAACAGCCAATTTGGAACAGCCCAGTCTTGGCAGCTAGCACACTCTGCAGCCGTGGCAAGATCTCAGAGCCAGGCTGATGCTGCAAGGCATGAACTGTGTCAATTATATATGTTTAAGTTATGTAAGCAATTTTCACTGGAGAATATAATAAACACCCATATCTGGTTCTATGCCTTATGTTCCTCTGCTTCAGAGTTTGAACACTCAAGTGAAAAAATGCTGCAAAAAATGAGATTTTCAGTCACACCAGTAGAATCCACATGCTTTGAGTTTTAGATATAAGAGAAGCTAAGAGAGCCTTTCAGGGTGAAACATGGGGACTTCTAAATGTTTCAAAGTTAGATTTTTTGAATTCCTGTAGTTTGGAAAGCTAGGTGTCCAGCTAGACACCACAGTGTTAGATTTTATTATTATTACTCTCAAGCAAAATAACTTATTTTGTCATTCACAACAATGCAGTTCACAAATGGCTTTGAAGCCCCACGTGCTTCCCATTGGAAGTGATGGACCTTCAGTACCTACAATGGACATGTGATTAAGCTGGCTGCTATCAGAATGGCTGGTAAATGCTGTGGAGGCTTGCCTGCAAGGTAAAACAAATCACATAAACTACATGTCCCCATCCCTTCCACCCCACCCCCTTTTATGTGCAAAACTACTAAAAAATGGATATCATTAAGCAGAAAAGCAATCACATGATATAAATGCAGTAAATACTTGCTTATCCAGCCATTAAGTAAGGAAAATATAACCTAGACCAAGGGAGGGAAAAATGGAGAGTATTTTTTTTTTTTTAAGATAAAAACTATTATCAGACTCCTGCTTAAATAAATCGTGTGAACAAGATAAACCTACAGTGCACTGGAAGGGGAGCACAAACGTACTCATGTTGTACCACATCAGATTCATAGTGTTGTAAGGCAAGTGATCTCACTTCTTGCAGCACTTGTGAAAGGAGAAGGAAATAAAATAGATAGATGGAGGGGGGAAATAATGGAGTTTGAAATACAGGAACAGAACAAAATTCCACATTCTTATTTAAATTTCCCAGCATCCTCATTTGTACATGAATTTCTGAAAACTCAAGTTTCCTTCTACACTTTTTAGAGGTGGTATTGTTACAGATTCACAATAGGGCCACAGTCTGAACAGACACAACCTGGAGTCCAAGCCTTCTCTGAAGCAACTCTTATCTTTCAGGGTAAGACTCATGCAGGGCAACAGCAGCTGAGATCAGCATACAGCAGTGAGTCAAACTCCCTCAGGTTGGTATGAGCTGACTGTAGTTCAGTGGGTAAAAATAGAGTCATGTTTTTTAAGAAAGCATCAGGCTTCTGTAGAGCTGCAGGTTAATTACATTCTGTTAAAGCCATATGGACCTATGTCATGCAGAAACTAAGGAGAAAGGAGAAGAGGACAGGGAGATGAAGAAAATCAAGACAACAGAGTCAGAAATCTGAGGAAGACGATGAGGGTAGCTGCATCTCCACTGGACTCTTGTGACTACTGCACAGATGCAGGAGATCATCCTGAAAATGTCAATTTAATGTTCCCATACTCTTGGTCCAGGGGGAAAGTTTGGTTCCAGTGTCTGCTTCCGACAGAGATCCCCTATCTGGCACAAGGTAAAGAGCAAATTAAGCTCTGGCTGAGCAGCTCATAACACAAAACCAAACTCTCAATGTCTTCTCTGGGCACTAGCTGTCTTCTGGGGCCTCAGACCTGCCAGCCCCTGGCATCAGCGCCAAGCACTGGAGTATAAGCAGCATCAGCTCCTCACATCCCTTCTCTTTTGCAGAGGAAGACCTTGGCTGCTACTCCTGCTGAGGTGAGTGCTGATGTGGGGAGAAGAACAGCACGCATGGCCTCGCAGACCTTCTTTAACAAGATGCAGGCCTATGTGCACGCACTAGGTAAGATCTGTACCTCGACTCAGGCGAGGCAGATGCTCTAAAAAGGTTTGAGGTTACATGCAAAACTTAGTCATTTTCTGAGGTGTCTAACAGTGAGGCAAAGAAGACAGCCAGTGTGCTGATTTTGACTGGGATAGAGTTAATTTTTTCCATAGTAGCTACTATCAGGCTGTGGTTTGGATTTGTGCTGAAAGCAGTGTTGATAATACAGGCATGTTTTCATCATTGCTGAGCAGTGTTTACACAGTCAAGGCCTTTTCTGCTTCTCAAACCACCCCACCAGCAGGGGGGCTGGGGTTGTGCAAGAAGTTGGGAGGAAACGCAGCCAGGACAGCGGACCCCAACTGACCAAAGGGACATTCTATACCATATGACGTTATGCTCAACATATAAACCAGGGGGAAGAAGAAGTTCAGAGTGATGGCATTTGTATTCCCAAGTAACTGTTATGTGTGATAAAGCGTGGCTTTTCTGGAGATGGCTGAACACCTGCCTGCCAATGGGAAGTGATGAATGAATTGTTTTGCCTTGCTTGCATGTGCGGCTTTTGCTTCACCTATTAAACTGTCTGTATCACAAACCATGAGTATTCTCACTTGTACCTTTCTGATTCTCTTCCCCATTGCACCAGGGGTGGGGCTTACTTGCCAGCTGGGGCTGAAGCACTATAGCCTATCACAGAGAGAGACCGGGTAAAAGTCCTAGGATGCTGAAAGCATAGTTCTCCAGTGAGGACAGACTTCCAGGAGGTTCTGGGAGTCTGTGTGTATAGAAACCAAATCTGTGCATCAGGTGGGGAGGAAACAGGAGCTGCGAAGCAGTGAGGCCCGGTGTCCCTGTAAAGGGGGATGAACACGGAGCAGGATGCAATAGCAGGACAGGCACAAGCAGGGACCTTGCTAGTAGGCATTGGGATGCAGAGTGGGAAGAGTGGGTCAGGACTAGAGGCAGAGCCAGAGGTCAGGGTCGGAACTGGGATCAAGGAGGTATAAGACTGGGCAGAGTTGTGTCTGGCTGCAGCTGTGATGCAGTGTGGTGAGGGGCCAGCAGTAGAGCTCGTCTTTGAACCACCTCCCCATGGAAACAAGGGGCAGATCCTTGCTTCCAGCTCCTTCACAGCCACTGTTATCACAAAAGACCTGACCAGGGCCTGATCACGGATGCTGCCACCCAAACTTCAACTTGGCCACCTTGCCTTCCAGCAGGTAAGTGCATTCCTGGCTGTGAGAAGTGCTGGTCTCACACCTCATGCGTGATGAGGCAAAGCTCTCCAAGAGCAAATAGACCACATTGCTAGTGCTCAGAAATCAGAAATGTTTTGACTTTGCAACATCATGGTACCCAAGTACCATGCAGACGTGTTTATGAAGACAGGCGGATGAAGAAAAAGATGGCATAATTCCACTTTTATGTGTAGGGAACTCTGGAGAGAGTCCATTTGCCCAGTTATACATACGAAATGAAACCTGCTTTCCTAATGATTTTAACTAGCTCTCTACCCTCGGGTCAGTTGTTTCACGTCACTCTTTGGAAGTCAACGGGCTTACAGGAAGCAATGTCTCAGAGTCAACAGCCTTTTTCCAGGAAGGATGTGTGCTGAATATGGCCACCTCCAGACCAAGCTCAGATGAAATGTGAGCTGGCTGCTGTCGACAGAACAGGCAGGAAAGGCAAGGTCTCCGGTGCCCAGGCACATGCCACCTCTGTGTCTGCAGCCCATGCCCAGTACTTCACACTGTGGCCAGACGATGTCACTGTCACTACCGGAAGAGGGGTCTGGTAGGATGATACCTACCTCTGCCAGCCGCCCAGGAAGGAAGGTGTAAACCTGCACTGAGACCCCATCGGACATCAGAGACTGATGCAGGATGTCCTGCACTGAACCATCTTCCTCCCAGAGCTGCTCCACCTGCTGAAGCCAGCCTGAAGTTGCCAGCTGAAATCCTATCCCCAAAGCAATGCAAGAAGACGAACTGAGCCCTTCGAGGGCTGAAAGATAAATGCTTCCACAGGTGCAAAAGAGATGTTAAGCGTGGATTATCCTGGCCTGCTGCAGCTCCACAAAATGAATTGTCCCCACTATATCTTGCAGACCTGGGTGCATATGCTGGGGGTTGACACACACAACTGGAAATCCTACATGATGTCCAGTAGGATCCCTGAAGGTCAAACAGCAAAGAACATTGCAGAGAAAATCTCCTCCCCATCTGATCCTTCTCATACCCGGCTTTATTTTCTTGAGACTTGTCCTAGTCTGAGTTAGAACAGAACTAATTCTGTTCACTGATTTCACTTCTCAGCTCAGTCTTTTCTAACTAACTGTACTTTCTGAACTTAACGGCATGTTTTTGCAGACAGTGCCGGCTTCTAGAAGTGATAGCACTTGACGTTTAGAGTTACTACCAAGGAAAGGTGTGTGCTGACCAAGGTCACTGCTGAACCTTATGTACCACACTGGGGGTACAGAAAGTAAAAGGCCACACCTGCAGGGAGGAGTAGAAAGGATAGGTCACCCTAAACTGATCAACAAGGGATTCACACATNATATACGTCATATTTGGTATAAAGTTGAGGGATAATGAGGGTCAGGCTCTCTTTTATTGGCATCTGAGGAGGTCCATTCTGCCTTCAATACTGATCCATGTGTTCCTGAATCCAGTTCCAGAATCTCCTGAATCTAGTTTCTGTCTACTGCTGAGTCCAGTCTGGGGCTTCCCCAGTGCCTGCTCCGCAGCACCAGTGGTGATGGTCACATAAGTGCCATGGGGGCAGGAAGAGGGGTAGGAGCATGTTTTGATAGTGGTTTAGTGTGTATTTGTATATATACCATATGCTGCTGCTTCTTCTTCTCGCTAAATATGTTTTAGTTTTCTAATAGGTAAGTCTCTCTCCCTTATTCCCTTTCTCTTCTCCTTTAGGAAGGGGGAGGGGTTAACAAGAGTGTTTCCTAGATGGCTCTGACATTAAATCCTCTCTCCTTGTAGCCCTCCTGTCATGAGCTGCTGCCCCAGTGGTGCACAGATACTACCAGGCAGCTGGTGCATCCTGGGGCTTACCTTTGGGCACCACATTGCTTTTCAGCTTTTCAAACTACAAAATCAAGACGCTGTGCATTTCAATTATGATACGGAAAGAGTTCCACTAACACAGTGGTTTTGATGGGGGCAAGCTTTCCAAAGCTGGAGAAGGCCTGGAAATCTCCCCATTTACAAGTTCTGAGCCCCTAATGACACAGCTGGCTCCAGCCTGTCAGGCACGAGCACTGCAGCTGGCTTTACAAACAAGAGTCATACCAGCTCATTAGAGTTGGGAATGTGTCTGGATCAAAGCAGCACACTCCTGATCAGGCCAAAAAAAGAGGTAAAAATGCTTTCAAAAGAAGAAGCAGAACAGGCACTACTGCAGCTGCAAGCTTCTCATCTCCACCAATTCTCTCGCTTTTAAAAACTCTCTTTCACTGTAGATGGACCTCAGAAAACAAGCGTATCAGTCTCCCAGGTCTGTTAAGCAACCCAGATGTAACTAATTCCTTCAGTAACAAGTACCCTCTCAGGTATTCAGAACAACATGTGTCATGTGAGTAAAGCCTCCCAGTGTGCCCAGCACCTTTGGCAACATGCCACCTTTTGCTCTGAGACGTTCCCCACCTATGGTGGTTCAAGACCCAGAAGCAAATTTGACCAACAGGACGTTTGCCTCTTCCCATCTTCTCTTCTGAATGAGAAAGCCAGTGAAGAAGGATGAGCAGGACAAGCAGAACTGGGAAGACCATGGTAAAAGTATGCATAACTTGTGCACTTTTTCTTGTAGGACTGTGAGTATTAAAATCACTTCGGCACATCACAGCAGAGTGATGTAATGGAATCAGTTCACACACCACTGAGATGTATTCGTTGTTGGGGGGAAAGTACAACAGCTGTTTAGACATGTGCAGTAGCAGCATGTAACAATTTTATGCTAAGAATGCCTGAATTAATTGGACCTTTGGGGGAACTGAGGAAGGTAGAGTGTAATTACTTGAGCTCGAGCTTATCCAGCTAGAAAAAAAACAGATTATTCATGGAACAAAAAAAAATATATTATGGGACTTCCATAGTAAAACCCATTGTCCAAAAGCACCCAGAATGCTGGCTTGACATTTCCTGTTAAAAGCTATACAGTGCTGTGAAGAAATAGGCCAAGTTCACATTTTAAAGACAGTTTCAAGGGGTAAATCTCAGGCAAGCAGGTCCGACCAGTGAAAGATGTGAATCAATATATACCTACTGACTTTATCAGAGGAACAGAGTTGCTTATACTGATTTATAAACTCTAGACATGCGGCTAAGGTATGTTTATTAGTTTGCTTACAACATGAGATGATTGGCTAAAATAAAATAAATAAGCATTACTTTTTTTCATTCCTTTGGCTACCCTGAAGGCAGCTGTCATGTTGTGGGTGCTCAGAAGCCTATTGAGAAGTGACCTAGAGCTAATGTCAGACCATGATCTACTGAGCAGGTCCACATTTCGATCATTCAGCATATTCTGAACCAGATGTGCTTGGTTTCTTATTTAGATTGGGTCAGTTAAAGAAATATTAAGGAAATGGGTGAAGTTAAGCCATTATTAGACTGAAATAAGAATATTGTGCAAAAATTTAACTAGTACAAATCAGGTAATTAAAGCAAGCTGATGT
>WEIS01015671.1:57795-77994 GCA_013389965.1 Todus mexicanus | reverse complement strand
CGGAGAAGCTCTGGAAAAAACACATGCCAAGCATACCACGATGAAACAACTCCACTGCGAGCAGCGCGGAGTGATTTATCACGGGAGTCAATGTCCAAGAGAGCTACACTACCCAAGGCAACAAGTATGTAGGGGGGGACAAAAAAGCACTTTACGGTGCCAGCAGGAATTGGCCTTGGTCACGTTTCAGGATGGAAATATACGACAGGTCTGTGAGTAAGGCTGCAGAACGCAAGGCAAAGTTCAGCTCCTCACAGTGACTGGATTCGCAGATAGCAAATGAAGCAACTGGAGATGGAATCTAGCGCAGCACGAAGCGTGTCTTGCTGTAATGCAGCCTAATAAGCTGCTTTGCTTTCATATTGATGGGTGTTCTACACATTATTCCATCTGGGTAAATCCTTCTGCTTCAGATCATATAAATATTTGCTCGTAAGTAACAATACACGCTTCATATTTTAGAAATGTAAGTCATATTTCTCATCTAGAAAGAAAACCCAACCTAAGTGGCAAGTGTCCAGAGTATGAGAATTTATACTCGATTATTTGGGGAATCAAGAAAGATTCAGCTCCTCTGGGGTGCTCCAAGACAAAGTGTTCTGCATCCTGCAGTACGTTACACACCCAAAGCCATCGGAAAATCAACAGTGCCTTGCTAAACTGTAAGACACGTGGTGGGAGCAATAAAAAAGGGCAAGAAAAAAAATGACTAACATCTCGCTGGAGTTTGCTTGGCATAGAAAAGCTAAGCAAATAACGTCCGTGAAAATACAGCTAAATATAAAGCCTGAGATTTGATTTGACTTCTCGGTGCTAGCGCAAGACAAATAAATACACCTAATGAAATACTCCGAAGTACATCCCTGAGACTTCCAGGAGGTCCAAGCAAACGCTCTCAAGGAACTGCTCTGCTACGCCAGGAAGAGGTGATAAAACTTCCCGTCCACAGCTCTGTGAGTAGGAGCAAAGCACAAATTGATACAGCCAACACAGAATCACCCGACGAGGAAAACACCCCCCTGAAGTGGTCACACTCTTTTACTTATATAATTAGACGCTGGGAGAGATGCGGATTTAACGCTTCCATATTGGTGGGGGAGGTGACAACTCGAGTTTCAGCAACTTGTAACCAGGATTTGTAATTTTCTAGAATTTACTGTGACTTAAAATGTTGTCGCAGAGGGTGGGTGCACTTTTCCAGAGCTCCCCGCCTATTCTGTTCACACCTCCGCTACCAGAACTGACCTGAAAATAAAAATCCCATGTACTGAATTTTGAACTACCAAATAAAAACCCAGGGAATTGTTAATATTCAAGTTTTCTTGCATTTTTCACATCAACTCAGTGAGGAATGAACGTTCACACCAACATTAGGTACGGATGAGATATGGGGAAGGTTGGATTAACTGAGTAAAACTAATATTTACCCAAAGAACACCAAAACGTCTCTAAGGCAGGTTTGGTTGAGTTTGGTAAAGCAAAAGGGATCATAGAGTAAAAATACCAGTTTTGAAAACTCCTGTCTGAAGTAGGTGCCTAGTCAAGGCGCCTACAGACAAAACGATCCCTCAGTGTAGCTGAAAATTTAACTCGGTAACCACAACCCTCCCAATGTGTAAGCTGCGAGTCCTTCTTGCTCAGCAGAGAATCTTAAAGATTTACTTCCAGTTCAATACACCACGGAAGCAGCAAAAATAGTAGTAGATTGGTATTTCTTAGGCAGATCACACCCATCGCATCACCAAAACAAGACACGAAAGCAGCATGTTCAGGCGTTATGGTCTCTTGGAAGGTGCACAAACAGTTTGCGACTATTCTTGCAAAGAAAATGAGCGTTTTGCCTGGCCCAGATTTAATTCTTTTCAGAAACTGGAAATGTATCAGCAGTTTCCAGGGGTTTAAATACTTCTATGCCCTTAAACTTGTCAGAATTTGTAATCACTCTAACCGACAAATGGTTTATAGACTGCGGTCACTTATCTGTCAAGAATCACGAGAAGAAATTCTTGTTGGAAGATGAAGGGAAGTTATCGCCTTGCTATTTGCTCTGGAGCTTCATGGTAGAAATGATAATAAGGGCAGAGCTAAAGAGTTCTTCTGAAGTTACGGATGAAGAGAAGAATGGTTGGGAGGGATTAATAACAACCACACAGTGCAGAATGTGAACTCTGATCAACTGATGAGGCAGATCCACATGTCCAGCTCTTCCTTCAAGTTATCATTTCTTCCCTTTCTAGGACTCTGAATTTAAGTTTCAGTGAAATCCTGATCCTCCACAAAACTTGCCTGAGAATAAGCGGACTGTTATTACACGCTAACCAATGTTACTGGTCACATTTTTCTTTATCCCGAACTAACACTTGCACACTTTGAAGGAATTCACACTTGGATTTAGAAGTATCTCCTTTTTGCTGCGCTGAAGGTAACTTTGCGGACGTGGGAAGGCTTCTAAAAGCAACGCAGTACTATCTGGATAAGCAGGCGAGCAGAACCTCCTGAGCACGAGGCAGCTGCTGCTCTAGCTTCAGTAAAAAGAAGGATCAAAATTAGCACAACGCTGGGTCAGTATCCTCGCTGTTCTTCAGAGCTCTCGTCAGAAAGAATCAGGTCAACGCTGCACTGCTGCTCGAGCAAACTGTGAGCAGAGGAACTGAAGCTATAAAATGAGGGGAATAAAAAACCCCAACCACAAAGCAGCTGATGGGAAAGGGTTACGAGCGGGAAGATCCCGCTGTCCTCTCTGCAACAGCCTCGAGATTTGGTGAGGGGAAGCAGAGTCATTGCTGGCATCTACCGTTGCGAAGCTGCAAATCTATCAAGGATTAAGACAGCACACGAGGAGAGCTCGCCCGAGCAGCTGTCCCGCACGTTGCGGAGGGTGCTGGCTCCACATCTGCTTTCGCTGCACGGTGGAGTGTCTCGCATTAGCACAAGCCACCGGTTATTAGCAGCTGAGTGTACTTTCTAAGCTGTGGAGGGATGTGTGACACATTTATGGGATAGGCTGGAAGAGAGAAAGAAGTTCAGTAAGCAACTATGGTGAAAGAAGAGGGATAGTAAGGGAAGATACGAAAAACAAACCCAAACCCATTAAAATAGTGATTAAAGGCGGCTACAGTGCAAGCAGCATTTCTGAGCTGCTCTAATTATACAGTGGGTTTGAAATTACCCAGGAAAAATCCCTGCAAGAGCAGATTGTCAATGGATTTATAACCGTTCTGTGATCATTCATCACTAACTGAAGGTAACAAGAGAAAACGCCAAAGATTTGTTCGGTTTCTCAGAAGGACAGAGGAATGTAGAGACACCTGAACAGACAGGACAACTGGCGAACAAATGCTACTAGGGATTTTTAAACACTAACAAGGATGACGCCGTTCCTTGAAGTGCAAGAAAAGGAAGTAACTAGAACCTTGAAGCCTTTCTTTTCAGAAAATACAACCTCAAACTTGCAGATGGTTTCTCTTTTTTATACTAACGAGCTTGACAAAAATCTACAAGAAGTCTGAATAAGTCACTGCTGTGCTTATTTTGGGGCACTTCACCATTTCAGATGCTCCATTTACAGTTCCTTTGTAGATGGCAGGAGATTTTCAGAAGAGAACTGTTAAAATCTGGAGGTTTATGTATTACTGCTCCTGAAGTTCCAGAAAAATTCCTCTCTGTACACTGCAGAATGTTTAAGCTGTAGTTTCCTGAGCTCACCCATATACTTCAGCCACTTTAGCTCTATCTAACCCCCCCCAGAAGACTCATCTCATCAGCAGATTACTTTTAATAAGCTAGAGGGAAACAGTTCATTTAAAACACTCTGTATCACCCATGGAAATCTGAAGATGCAGCTTTTCTTCAAGGATAAATTACTATTTTTTTTTTTAGCTCAGTGCAAAATATTTATTTCCACATCATATGCTTTCTTTTACTCAAGCCTTTTATCCTTCTCCCATTGCAATTAATATCATTCCGTCAAAGTAATTAAAGCACTGCAACTTAGGCTATCTCTCAACTTTTATTACAGCTGCGTGCAGGCTCGGAAGCTGCACAGCACGGCTGCTGGAACAGCCTGTTGAAATAAAAATCCCTCATGATCTACCAGCTTGGGCTCCACACCATATTAACTCAGTTTCTGGACTGGAACCAGCTTGCTCCCACCGAGCGCACAGCACTCACCTGCCCGCAAAAGGCACTTCTCTGAAAGAAAAGTAAAAAAAGGGGAAGATACCTAGGAGATATTTCAGCATCCAGAACATTTCTGGCACCCAAGCCTTGCGGAAGACTCTAATTATTCATCTGACTCTAACAAATGAGAGTAGGGTAAGGTTTACCATTGGAAAGAAACTGGGAAGCAGCTTTTGAGTTGTGCTGAAAGGCTCCAAAGACACCCTCACGTAGCGCTCAAGATTAAAAAAGGTGGTTAAACATATGTCATGACTGAGGACTAAAAAGTGAACAAAGAAACCGAAAGAAAAAGGGAGGGGGAAAAAAAAAAAAAAAAGAGCAAGTAGGCCAAGCCAGAGCTACTTAAAACCTTTCAGGAGAGAAATCTGAAGGAGATGATGCATTTCATAAAGTCTGCCGGTGCTTTGTTGTCTCAGCCAGGATAATAGTTCCAGCTTCAGGACTATTAAAATGAGCATGTGGGGGAGGAGAGGAAGGAGTAGAACTGGGGCTGTATTTCTGTGAGTTTACAGAACATACTGTCACGGTTTCCTAAACACAGAACTAGATGTTGCTTCCCCATCTTCCACAACTCTTCAGCGGCGCAGCTCTGAAGTCAGATAAAAAGAGGTGTCAGCTCAGCTCCGAGTCAGGGTTTGAAATCATCCCCTTTCCACGCACGCGGGAAGGCTGCCGCTCTAGGCACAGCATATTATGGTCAATTGAACTTTGGATCTCGGCGCTCTGTGTGCTTTATGCAGGCAAAACAAACCGATAACCTTGAAAGGAGCAGGTCTGACAGCGTCACGGGCTTTCCAAGAATCCACGCTTCCGACCAGGACAGAATCAGCTTCTTCACCTGCTCCACCGCTCAGCGCACACAGGACAGGCTGGCTTTACCTGCTCCTCAACTGGGAGTGCAGCTTCTCCAGTGCTCTGGCCAACACCAGTATCGAGGAGACCACGGTGGAATTAGAAAATGCCGTATTTCAAAGTAAGTTACTACTACGAAGTGTTGAAAACCTGAAGTCTTAATTAGAGCGGCTTTAAATAAATTAATCCGGAACGCTTTGTAAACTGTTTGGCGTAAATGTTTATTCAATTGGGAGCTGGTCTTGCAAGGTCGGCTGGATCTGCACCTCACAAAGGCAAAGTGAGGCACAGACGCTTGTGAAATTCTGTCGGTTTGTGCTCTTGAAAATTAGAGAGTAAAGCCAGGCTCCAGTGAAGAGAAAGCATGGAAAGGGTGTTGGGTTAAGGGTAAGAAGTAGAGAATCCACTGCTTAGAGTCTTGACCTTTGTAATGTGGTTCCTATTATAATTATCAACTGATTTCCCCCTTCTTAGCCACCGTCTCTGAGACTACCAAAGTGCTCACAGTAGCTCATCCACCTGAGAAGAGCTCGGTGAGATTTCTCCTGACCTTGGGTCAAAAATTCCTTTCTTCTCTCTCACTTAAATCTCCCTCTTTCAGTTTCAACCCATCACCCCATGTCCTGTCCCAACAGGCCCTGCTCAAAAGTCTGGCCTCGTATTTCTTATAAGCTTCCTTTAAACATTCACCAGGAAAGGAGATGCAAACGAAAAATACAACATCAGAAACAAAACATATTGATCCACAGCGCAGCCCTCTATTTTGGCAACGAGTCCAGGAATCTCCCAAAGTAACATCTGTAAGAGCAAATACTGAAAGCCATTTATTTTTTAATAGGAACAAGACGCTAAGCGATGTGCACGTAAACACAGCTGAATTCAACGGAGGAAAAACACTTGCTCTAAATCCCAGCAGTGAACAAAACAAGAAAGATTCCATAATATAGAGGCACCTCTCCAACAGTCTATTCTCCGCTACTTTAACATCCCAGGTGTTCATCTCTCACTTGGAAATTTTATCAGCTCCGTGGTAGAGGTTCTCTAGAATAATTAATATCTAGTTGCAACTAACGAACCATACGCTGCCCAGAGTTTCCTCAGAACTCCAGGGCACAACACCGCAAGGATCTCTCACTTTCCCAGGGATAGCAAAGTGATGAATTCTTAAAGCTTATAAACAATCTGCCATCAAAACTGACACCAGAGCAGCAGAGAGCCTCCTCCCTGTGGTATTCCAGAACTCTGGTAAAGATCATCACAAGGAAATGTGTGTCCTGGCCACCGGAGCTGGCTGTTAACCGCAAGCTTTGCACAGGCTTCCATCTCCAAACTGCTACAAGTCCCAAACCTGGAGAATGAATCAAGAACTGCCCATCACATAAAGTCTTGAACTAGAGGGTGAACGGCATGTGGAAAAACCTCACAGAGCGACGAGGCAAACTTCCTACAGCAGTGCCACGAAAGCCCTGCTGGGACTGCTGAGTGTGAATTATTCAGGCGGCAACTGGAAATGTATTACTTACAAATGATTCCCATCATCTCTGCCCTAGTGCTGAAGCTAATAATTATACCCCCGCCGCACTGATTCAGAGCAGAACACAGCTACCACCAATTTGTACACTGGATTGGAGCTCTTCAGGCATGCCTTACTGGTTTAGCAAACAATTAAGACGTGAATCTAGGGGAAGTGTCCCTAATCAGCCTACCAAGAAACGCCAATATTTCTGCTAACAGCTTTGTGCAAAATTAGCTGCTGGGGAGAAAAAGATCAGATCAATGCATCATACCTTCCTCCATTCTAGTGTCCTGGTTTGCTTCTCCGAGTAAAAAAAAACCAAGTTATTGTCAATGCAACAAAACACTCCCAACTCTTGACTTAAAACCTCAGTTCTACCATTGACTGTCCAGCCCCAGAGTGCGGCTGGAATATTCCAGATTAGACGACTCAGTCAGACTCACAGAAATTCAGCCCTCCTTGCTTTCTCTCCTCAGCCAAGAGGAGATTCGCATCTGACCATGACCGCAGAACTCCAAGATGCCGCCTGGAAATATTTTTGAAACAGGAGCTCTGCATTTTTGATGCAGGGTAACAAACCGCCTCCATAGCGCTTTCTGTTTCACTCTGCCAGGTAATTTTGCAGTCTCGTGCGAAAAGAAAACAAAACCTCCACCAACCCCTGGTGAAGGTAAGGGCTGGGAAACCAAACTTCAGTCAAAGGGCCGCAGCAGAGACCCAGAGCTCGTGGCTGTGGCTGTGTCTTGCCGTCCGATGTCAGCAGCCGTACCAAGCACTGAATCCTATCCGAACGCACAAGTATTTTCCTTGGAGGTTCTAATCTTCGCGAAGCCACATAAAATGTCACGTGATCACTGAAACAGGGATGGTCACAGAAAGGAGGCACAGGAGAGGTGATCCACGGTACAAACCCCTGGGAGTTATTTTAGGGAGGGGGGTGTGATGAAATGTATAACTCCATGACTATCTGCTAATGAGATTGGGGACGGTATTTAATTTTTCGAGAGACACGGCAGAAAAGTGGAGTGTCTGAGATGGAAAGGCTGGAACACCTGTCCCTGCAACGCTGATTGACTGAGGGGTCTGAAAATGTCGCAAACCTGTCTCAACTTTCCAGCCTGAAACCCAGAAGTGCTGGTAAAAACCTGTGTATTTTACTAAAAAGCTGTAAAGAACTGCACAATCACCACATATTCACGTAAGCTTGAAGAGAGCGGTTTCCCAAAGAGAAATTGTTAAAGTAATTAAGTGTTCTTATAAAGAAGGTTTAGGTTTTTCACTCTCCCACAGTGACAAAGCAAACAGAATTTGTACTTGCTGGACATGAATTGAAGTAAATGCAAATAAACTGATCTGATGTAAAAAATACAGCAGCCAGACCTTAATTGTCCTAGGTTAGCTGAAGAAAAAAATAGTGACGTGGAGCTATATATGCACCTAAACCACTGACGCTGACAAATACCACAGCATTAAACAGCTTTACAAGAAATTCGGAGCAAGTTCCATACAATTACTCAGTGCTAGCAGCACTGCTCAACATTTTCTGCAGAGAAATGAAAGTCTCAGTCCTCCACTGGAAACAGAAACAGCGCGGAGAACCCGCTTCCCCAAAGCTGCAATGTCATTAGAAGTCTCCGCTTGAAAAGAAACCAACCCATGGGATTTCAGGAAGGACGTTAGGTGGCTGCAAGTATCTGCTTGGCTTTCTTCTGCCATCCCAACTGAAATCAAGCAGAAATGAATCTACGGTTGAATACGCACAGCTGAAGTCTCCACAAAGAAATCACAAACGCCGGGGTTGGCTGCGTACTCCGAAGAGAACGCACCGCCTTACATTTGCCCTCTTAATCTGAGGCTCAGTCAGCTGGTCTCAGGAATGCATCCAAAATATTATACGGGATTGAGTCAATCACTCGCCTCTGGGGTGCGGAACTCCCCGGCAAAGTCATGATTCAGCCGCCTCTCACGACCTTAATTTCACCTGCGCTTGCGATGGGCAATTAAAAACACAAATTGTGTGGAGATGAGTGAAATATGAAGTTTGGGGAAGCCTTCCGCAATACTGACAACTTTAAGGTCAGGGATCCACTGCTACAAATTTAAAAGTTTAAAAAATGAATCTCTCTTGTTCAGACTATTACTGTGAAACTCCAAACACTCAGCTTTGTACAGCACCACCACGGTTCGGTTCAGCTGGATCTGGAGTTACTCGAAACGAGTAGTTGATACCTACGTGGAAAAGAAACAGAAAAACCCTGTGCTCTTTGCTCACACGCAAAATCAGCGGAAAGTTGGTACAGAAGAGCCCCTCCTGACACAGCAGCCAACGCTCTGGTTTGAAACCGCAAGTTTCAAATGAAATCTAAAGCTGAAGTTCGACCGCTCGGAGCGATTATGATGTGGAGAGCAAAACACTACAACTGAATAACCTCTGCCGGGCTCTAAATCGGGTTTTGGCACTTCAAGCCCCTGTTGTAGTTCGTGCCGATTACACACTCCTTGTGGCAAGGCTCTGTGCGGAGTGTTGAGATGGTGTAGCACAAACAAGCTGCAATATTTCACTGCGAGTCAGCCGGGTTCTAGCACCAGACGAGCCTCTCGCCGGCCCCTCTTTACGCCGCGATAGAACTTCATTAAAAATTCTGCATAATCATGCAATTATCAGCATCTCCCTCTCGCAAGGCTGGCACTGGCAGTCGGGACGATAGATACACCCTGTTAGATGCGTTCGCGGCGAATGACTACGGAGCTTTGACAAACTAGTGCGACAGCCTCTAAACTGAGCTTCGTTAGCACAACGAGCAACTGTGATTGGAGCCGGAGGGGGGAATGAACACTCCATAACAAGAAAGCCGGGGAGGGACTTTTCAGGACGTTGAGTAGTGGTAGGACTAGAGAGAACGGAGCAAAACTGGAGCTGGGGAGATTCCAATTGGATATTAGGAAAAAGTTCTTCCCCATGAGGGTGGTGAGGCACTGGCACAGGTTGCCCAAGGAGGTGGTAGAAGCCCCCTCCCTGGAAACCTTTAAGGCCAGACTGGCTGGGGCTCTGAGTAACCTGCTCTAGCGGGAGGCGTCCCTGCCCATGGCAGGGGGGTTGGAACTAGATGATCTTTGAGGGCCCTTCCAACTCTGACAATTCTATAATTCTATAACCCCTTCTCTGAAGAGGAACCCCCACAATGGTTGTCCACACCACCCCAAGCCCCCCCCTAAGCCCCACACTTCCCCAGAGCCAGCCGCTCGTGGCTCTGTGGCTTCCCAGTCCCTTTCTCCTCCAAGATTAGGCTTTAATCACCCCAGCCCCCTCAGCACAGCGGCTCTGAGCACCCAGGGGGGCTCTCCCTGCTCCTCAGCCCCACAGGCCTCACCCCACCCCAGGCCATGCCCTCCACGGGGGGTGCTGGCAGCGGGGCACCCCTTCACCTCCCACAGACACCCTCCTCCCAGCAGGGCCGCCTAATAAACCTCGGCGGTTCGTTATTTTCGCTTCCACACAGGTTCACACCCACCACACACACTCACACCCACCACACAGTCACACACACACCCCCCCCCCCCCCCCGCCTTATCCCAGCGGCGGGGCCCCTCCTCCTGGCTCCGAGCGGCGCCGGGGGTTGCGGGCAGGTGGGGGGTGTACCGGCGGCGGCTCTCACCATGGTACAGATGGAGGCGAGTCTCCGGACCGTCATCAGTATGTCCATCCGAGCCCGGCTGCCCCGCGCCCCGCGGCCTCCCCCGCTGCCGCCGGCGCCATCTTGGGACGCAGCCGCCCAACTGACAGCGGCAGCCGCGGCCGGCGCGGCGCGCAAAGGGCTCCGGCTGCGCGCACAGGCCCCGCACAAAGGGTTCCCCTCCTACACCCCCCCGGCTTTATGTTCCGCCCTCCGCCTGCCCCTCCGGGTGTTTTGAGGCCTTCAGGGTCATCAGGTCACAGCATCGCAGTGTCGCCGAGGGTTTTTGAGACCTTTAGGGTTGTCAAGTCACAGTATCACGGTGTCACCTAGGTGTTTTTAGGCCTTCAGGGTCATCAAGTCACAGTATCACAGTATCGCTGAGGGTTTTTTAGGCCTTCGAGGTCATCAAGTCACAGTATCGCAGTGTTACCGAGGGTTTTTCAGACCTCCAGCGTCATCAGGTCACAGAATCACAGTGTCACCGAGGGTCTTTTAAACCTTTAGGGTCATCAAGTCACAGTATCACAGTGTTNCGCCGAGGGTTTTTGAGACCTTTAGGGTTGTCAAGTCACAGTATCACGGTGTCACCTAGGTGTTTTTAGGCCTTCAGGGTCATCAAGTCACAGTATCACAGTATCGCTGAGGGTTTTTTAGGCCTTCGAGGTCATCAAGTCACAGTATCGCAGTGTTACCGAGGGTTTTTCAGACCTCCAGCGTCATCAGGTCACAGAATCACAGTGTCACCGAGGGTCTTTTAAACCTTTAGGGTCATCAAGTCACAGTATCACAGTGTTACCGAGGGTTTTTTAGGCCTTCAAGGTCATCAAGTCACAGCATCACAGCGTCACCGAGAGTTTTTTAGACCTTCAGGGTTATCAGCTCACAGTATCACAGTGTCACCTAGGTTTTTTTAGACCTTCAGGGTCATCAAGTCACAGTATCACAGTGTCACTGAGGGGTTTTTAGACATTCGGGGTTATCAAGTCACAGTATCTTTACTTGGAAAAGACCTGTAAGACCACAGAATCTCTTGAGGTCCCTTCCAACACTTAACATTCTATGATTCTATATCCCTAAGCAACTCATCTACACGCCCTTTAAACACTTCAAGGGATGGTGACTCACCGCCCTCCCTGGGCAGCCTGTTGCAATGCTGGGCAATTCTTGCAGAGAAAAAATCATGTCTAATGTCCAGCCTAAACCTCCCCTGGTGCAGTTTCAGGCCATTCCCTCTTGTCCTATCATTACTGACTTGTGAGAAGAGTCAAGCGCCTGCCTCTCTACAACGTCCTTTCAGAGAGTTGTAGAGAGCAGTAATGTCTCCCCTCAGTCTCCTCTTCTTGAGACTAAAGAGCCCCACTTCCCTCAGCTGCTCTTCGTAAGGCTTGTTCTCCAGGCCTTTCATCAGCCTCGCTGCTCCTCTGCACCCGTTCCAGCACCTCAAGGTCCTTCTTGTACTGAAATGCCCAAAACTGAACACAGGACTCGATGGAGCTGGATGGTGGTTTTGCACCATGTAATCCTTTGCTGTTCTGCACCAGGCATCTGTCTTCATTTCAGCAAAAACACAAAAAGGGCTCTTTCAGAACAGGGCGCTGCAAACGACAACAGCATCTATTGTAAACGCAGGGGAAAGAGGAGTGAAAAATGCTGCCGAGTCACCATGTAGCGATTTACACGGCACACACCAACAGCAAATAGACAGCAGAGGAAAATATAGGATCATAGCATTGTTTAGGTTGGAAGACACCTTTAAAATCATCAAGTCCAAGACCTTTAAGATCACCAAGACTGACCCCACCTGGCTCCGGCCTCCTGTAAGGGAGTTGTCGAGAGTGAGAAGGTCTCCTCTGAGCCTTCTTTTCTCCAGGTCGAGGTCCCTCAGCAGCTCCTCACCACACTTGTGCTCTAGACACTTTCCCAGCTCCGTTGCCCTTCTCTGGACATGCTCCAGCCCCTCAAGGTCCTTCTGGGAGTGAGGTGCCCAAAATTGAACCCAGTTTGTCTTCTGGCTGGTTAAGATCTACAGAATTGTGTCAAAACTGGAAGGAGCCTGGCTGGTATTTAGTATTAACTATGAAGCAAGCACTGTTAAGAAGTGCTGGAGGTGGCTGGAAGGCCTCTGTCCATGCCATGGGTGAAGCCCAACATCAGCGGTGACAGGATAGTTTCCACATGCAGCCCCGTGCTCCAGCCCTGACCTTGTGGGAATAACCACGGGGAAGGGAGGACGGTTCAATTTCCAAAGCACAAACTCTTTTATGAGGCCAAGATGTTTCCATTCTATTTGAGCAGCTCGCCCGCAGCGATGTTCTCTTATACACATTGTACTTTTCATGTCATCTACTACAGGCTCCCAGGGGAAAGGGTTCGGCAACCTAAAAAATAAAAAAAGAAAATCCTAACAAAATATGCTCAGCAAGAAAAAGGGCACGTGCTGCTTACAGGGCTGCCATGAACAGCAGTGCAGCAAAATCAGGGACAGGAAACACAGAAATAGTGGAATCTGTACAGTGTCTGAACAAACTGAACTATATATTTAAATGGTCGCCTCCCTTATGTCCCAAAATAGCCTGAAATGTGATTTATCACGGCTGTCGCAATAGCATCTGAGGACATTTCCTTCCCCTTTGGCCTCAGGATCAGAACAGCTTTGCACTGGGTACAATTCTGGTGCTAAAGAGCAGTCTTGTGCCCAGACAGCATCTTCTGAGGTTACTGCTGAAGCCCACGGCTGAGATTTTAACACGTTTTATCCATGATCTGGCTCCACGCGAGGTGAAATCCCAAGCACGCAGAGAGAGGCTGGCTCCCCCTGCCCATCACAACCCATTCTGTGCCTCTCTTATCTCCTCCAAAGATGCTTTTTATTTGCCTTTCCCAACTATGAGGGTATTTAGTTACTGGGAGCTAAAAGGTGGTTAAAACTCTACTTTTGTTCAGCGCAGTGTGAGAACCGGCCTCTGGGCCCCGAGTTCTCAACCAGGAACAAAGACGGTCAGACAAAGCTGCAAAGATGGATCTGTGGCTGTCTGGAACACATTCCGGAGCGGGGGACGCGTACTCGAGTTATATCACAGCACCTGCCAAAGCAACTGGCGCTTCCCCAGCACCACCTTTAGGATTTGTGCACAGAAATGAGCCGAGCGTCTCCAGCCAAGTCACCATAACCTCGATATACTGTGCAAAAACGTCTGGGATGCACTGGAGGGAAATGTAACGGTTACAAAGAGACTTTCAGAAGAAAGATCATTTTTGCCACCACAAGGCAGGAGGGGAAAGAGCAACAATGATGCCCCAGCATGCTGGGATCTCAGCAAGATCGTCCTGGCTCTGCTCGTCTGTTACTCCTTCTGTAAAATGCATGAGGAACAATTATATCCAGTTTTAAAAGCAATTTGACATCCTCACACGAAAAGCACTATGGTAATGGCAAAATATTTTTATTTTTAGAATGCTGCATCTCTGAGGATGGGTGGGAGCGCCAACCACAATAAAAATAGAAAATCTTATAAAAATCGTAGCCAAAAGCAACACAGACCAATAAATAAATCTGTAAAAACAAAAATTTGTTGTGGAAATAACATAATAGCTGTGCGACATGCAAAGGCACGGATCTTTGCGTGGAGCAACCCAAGGAGCGGCTGGTGAAATCTCCAGAATCATCTCGATGTTTTCAAAAGTTCCTCTGAGTTTTGCAAACATTCTCCCTCTAATTCAAGCGATTGTTTTTCCAAGAGAATTTGAATTTACAACATGGTTTTCTTAGCTAAACATAAGCCCATTGTGCACAAACAATGAAAATCTCTTTTTAAAACAGCTCTTATTCTACATGCCAAGGGTCATACGAGCTCAAATAGTGGGAATCCTTCCATGTGGTTTAACTCAGTGAAAAGACTGTTCTGACAATCTAGAAAATCAGATAAGGATCGGGTTGGAAAAGCTCTGGCTTTGACTCTAGATCTTAGTCCAGTTCTTTCAGAGCTAGAGCCTTAAAGTTCTGTGCGGTGAGCTTGAGAATAATTTAAAATTTGGGGGGAATATGTTGCTTTTTATTATTATTACTACAAGCCATTTTCTCTGGACAGAGATTTCTGACTGCAGTGGAACCAACCTTTGGTTAGAAGCACGAGAAGCCTGGGCTAGAGCATGAGAAATTCAGATTGAACCATATTAGCAAAGGAACTAGCGATCGATTGGTCTCCTTCCAAGACACAGCCTGAAAACTGCTTTCACATTTGTTCGAAGCAACCAGAAGCCATCGCAGCTGCCAAAAGAAGCAGTTCAACATTTCCTCCACCGCTGGTCTTCTCATTCCTGCCCCCACGCAGCTCCTCTCTCGTGTCAGCACCAGCCCCCGTACAAGCACATGGTAAACAGCTTTTCCAGTCTCTCCTCGTACAGCAGCTGCTCTGCACCCGTGATCGGGTTTGGTGCCCTGCTCTGGGCTGCCGCAACCCCCAGTATGTTTTTGAGGTGCAGGGAACCACATCCCTGATGTACTGGCAGTGGGGATGCTCTGAGGGTTGATGTAAGCAGCAAAATCCTACCCTGTGTCTTTTCTCCATCCCCCTCCTGAGGACACCCAACGACTGAGCTGATGGGTGTGACCCACCAGGGAGGACTCTGACGTCTCTTCCCTAATTTATGAGTGCGGCATCATTTAAGCGCAGTTTATATTCTTTCTCTCTGCATTAACTTACGTTTATCTAGACTAAAGCTGCATGCGCTTGCTTTTCTGAGATCCTCTGGAGCTCCTCAGCACCAACACCATGTTTGCTTACCCAAAACTTTTGTTTCTGTTGTGTCGCCTTTCTTTTGGAGCAAGCCAGCCGATCCACCTTCTTCTAGGAATGTCTTTGCTCGCATAGAATATTCTCCATGATCTTGCTTAACTCCTCTGGCTTTCTTTTACTGGGCTGAAACTCATCAAGAAGCTGAGAGATATATTACTGTTTGTTTTTATAGGAGGACTATTGTGATGAATACTTTTCTATTACTCACCAACATATGCTTTTAATTGCAAATGGTAACAAAGGTTCCAACAACCTACACTTCGAGGGGCCGACGGTTACATACTGCTGCTAGCTAATCCCCAAATTTATCATGTGTCCTGCTCAACAGCACATTTCAAAGCGCCCCATTAACTGACCACAAGCTTTTGAGCATTTTCCTACTCCTCCTCTCCTTTTGCCTGTTCTTACAAGATTTGTGTGAGACTAAAGCACCCTGGTAATGAAATATCCTGGAAAAGATTTTTCGCTTTTTGCAAAAGTCTGGAAGCAAATTTACACTGGAAGATTGGAAAGCCATTTGCACAGGAGCCATGTCCCAAAAGACACATGATCTGGCGGCTCCCCTCCCAGGACCATGAGCTGGGGAGCTCTCCACCATTTGTACGCTGCGATTGAAAGCAGTGGCAGAAGAAGTCTTTTTTGGTGTCTGCAGGCTCTCCGCAGTGAGCCATGCCTACCTCCCGCCTGCTAGGAGCCTACACAAGACAGGAACAAGCTGCATCCTCAGGTCCCCATGATCTGTGGGTGGATTAGCTCGCGGTGCCGCTCTCCATTCACATCCGTGTCTCCCACGCAGCAGCGTGACAGAGCACACGTCTCTGAAGTCTGCTGCCTGCACCAGGCTCCCCTCTTGCCACTGCCGCCTAAAGCTGCCCCAGCTCCTCGCAGACCTCTTCTGAGAAGCTTTGCAAAGCCAACTGCTCTGACTGTACTTTCCGTAGTTTCATTTACATCTGCTTTATATTATTTGCAGTTTTGCTTTATCTGGGTCGTTCCCTCCCCACTGCTCTTCCCTTTTTCTTCCCTCCCCATTATCCTTGATAAGTGAGAGCTGATTGTAGCTCGTGTACGGTTACAGGCTGCCATCCCAACAGACCTCGCAGCCGCCAGCTGTCTTAAAACTATGCTGAGTTCTCCTATAGAAGTCATTCTTTCTGCCTGGCTCGCCCCGCTGAAGGATAACGAGCCCTTCCTCAGCCTTCCCAAGCCTGTTGCCAGCCCAAAATTCACTTTTCCATGTTTGGAGAAACTGCAATGTCCCAAGCCAATGCGATCCCACATTCCAGTGGGAACAATATGTATAACCCAGCAGCTCAAATCTATCCTGGAGGATATATATATATATGTGAGCTCAGATTTTGGAATAACCCACAGCTGCCTGAAAACTGTAGCTTGAGGGGGGGTGGAAATGTGTTTACTTCTCCCTCCCATCAGCTTCAGTGCTTTGAAGGGGCCAACTGCAGGACACAATAGGACGGGGAGAACAACAGAGCGTGGAGTCGGAGCCAATTGAAAATGCAAAGAAACTAGACAGGCAGAACGGCATTATTCAAAGTGGAATTAGAGCAGAGCATGGGGGGGACGGTATCTCGCTGAAACCCCCACTACAATGCCTGTAAAACAGAAGCATCGCTTTTTAGCGAAGAGCCAAGGGGCAGCCCATAAACCAGGCAGAGGGGAGAGATAAAGAGGCGAGTGAGGGAGCGTGGTTGATGGAGGCACACGCTGGTGCCCGGCTGGAGGAATGTCCTGGTTTTACTTGTGATTGGCTGGGGAATGGAGGAGTCAGTTTTCACGGGGGCTGATCAAAAAGTTTCCTTTTGCTTTCCAAAGTTGCTGTCTGAGCAGAGGCTTCAGGAAGAGGAGGCCAGTCCCTCGAACGTTCCTTGGGAAAGCTACTTAAATGAAATGAGAAGGCTTCTCTATCCAAGGATCTGCAGCCAAGAACAGACGCCGAGAAGTTGTTTTCCTTCTTTTCTCCCCCAACAACTCCTGGAGTTGAACAGCTCTCATTTCTGGCATGCGTCTCATCTCTCAGGATACTATGTCACAGTATTCTACTAACTTTCTTTTGCTCCCCATACCAGAGTATCCAGTATTGGACTGCGTGCCCAACAAAATCATCAAGCTCGTGGTGCTGGGTGGCAGCAGCGTTGGCAAGACAGGTGAGTCCACAGGTGTAGTCCGCTGCTTTTCCTTGCTGCTGTACTTAGGGGCTCGCTTGCAGCTCAGATAGATGCCGGGCTGGGAAAACTCTGAACTGCTGCAGCTTCAGGATTTTAAATTACAGGGGGGTTATATTATTTTGAATAATTTGTGAGGCGGATTTGCTGTGTGAGCAGCCAGCGTGAGGGCAGGGCACTGTGTTGGCTCCATACTCACAAAGGATTCTACCTGGTCTCGTGCACGTTATTTCACCGTGGCTAAATTTCCACACCCCAAAAATGGGACTAGTGAGTTTTATTCTCCTGTTGTAAATGCTTTATGCTCTGCAGACAATTAAGAGTGTACAAGATGTGCTTTCCTGTATTATTCTCCAAAGCAGAGGAGAAGGAAAGAGCGTAAAGGGAGCGATACTGCTTTTAAATGTATGGTTTGGGGTTTCAGAAATTATTAAGACCAGATCTGGTTTCCTAGATCTGAGGTTCTGCAGGAACTCGGTAAAATGTTTGATTGGTTTGCATTTGAAGCAGCTGCATTTTCATATTATTTTTAAGTAGTTTGTTGAAAGCAGCTGCACAATTTAAGTTAAAAGTGCTAAAGAAGTGCTCCGGTATCCACTGTTTTCATTATTTTAAATGAAATCTATGATAGAGTCATTTGCAGAACAAGCCCTTTTATTCAGCTCTTAACTAAGTGGCTTTGCAAATGATTAGGAATCTGCTGAGATGAAAGGACTACAGGAATATAAGTTACTGTTGCCATGGCAGGATTTTAAGTGGTATAAAGTGATCAAGAGAAAGGAACATGTTGAATCCAGCAGCATAAGAAAGCACCGCAGGATAAGGTGAATTAGGAGTCCCAGGGCACTGCAGCATGACCTGTGTGTGCAGAGCACATGCCGTTTGTTTGCTGGCTGTGATTAAGTATCACTAACTGGAGGAGAACTGAGGATTTTTAAGGCTGGGAAGAACCATTACATCCATCAGCCTCACCTCTTATACGACATATACGGTCTTAAATGTGGTATTTGGATCAGTTTGAGTTTACTGGCTTGTTCCTCTCTTTTTCTGAATGATTTCAAACCAAAGGTCAGATCGTTATACCTGCAATCCAGCAAGCCTCCGTACCCTGCACTCAACAGCCACACTGGATCTAAGCAGTCATTTCCAATACAGGCTGCAAAAAACTCTGCCTTAGGTATCGCAGCCTGGCCCCAGATCTTTTCTTCTGAGTGCTGAGAGAAAGCATTTGCAGAATAATATGTGAGCAGTTCAAAGATTAACTCGGTTTCACATTATACTAACTCTTCCCATAAGATCCTACATGTGTTCTGCAAAGATTGATTTCGGTTCACATTAAAACCCCATATTTTTTTCATTGCTTTACAGCTCTGGTTGTGCGCTTTCTCACGAAGAGATTTATTGGAGACTATGAAGCCAATACTGGTGAGTCTGCTTTCTACTGCAGTACTGCAGATAGCTTGGAACGAAATCCACTTCATTTTGTGACTGGTGCCTGTTACAGGAAAGCCAAGCAGTGTTAGATGTCCATAAGGTGCATATTTTCAGTTAATAGCCTCGAGCTATGAAGGCAGTAAATCAGAGGCTCATTATTTATGATCCTTTCAGCTACTTTTTTTTCCCCCTTTGGTTGATGGAAAAGGATCAGAGTAAAAGGTTTGCTTGGGGACATACCTATACTAAAATGCAGACTCAAGGAACAACTTGCGTATCGACCAAACCGCAGAAACCCAACGCTGCTCTCTCTGCAACCCCAGGGAAGCCAGAGGAATTCCAAAGTGCGTAAAAGGCAGTTCAGAACTTTTCCTGCATGCTCCCTTTTTTTTTTTTTTTTTTTGTCAGTGGCTTTTATGACAAGGGAGACTTTCCAAATCAAAATCTTCTTTCCATAGGAGAAGCAAAGGGACCAAGCAAACGGCTTCTACTGCATTTCTTGTTTAATCCTGACACCTCAGAGGATGTGTTCACGTGAACTGTTTAATTCACGGCCCCTGTTCCAAGAAAGTGCCAAACTGTGCTGGCCAGTGTCGTAGAAAGGATCTACGTACACTGTGCTCATACCCCCTAGCACATCCCACACATAGCCTGTCAAGCAGTTTTGGGGTGAAGGTGGACAGGCTTCAAAGCAGTGATTGCTTCACATTGGAGATGCACGCCGAGTTCAGAATGATGAGTTAGGAAAGGAGATGGCACTACAAGACACCTTTGATCTCTGCTTGTCTGATGAAACACAATCTGAGAGCTCCTCCTTCCAGCTCCCTCTCACTGACCCTAAGTAACCTTGACGGTTGGCTGCACTATTTCTCTGTCTTTTCCTTCGTCTCTTCTGTGGGAGACCGTACATCAAGTTAGACTTTGGAGCTTTGCGATGGATTGCTGCCAGAGACATTGCTGAGAACCACATGCTTTTCTCATTAAGCCACCAGCCCAAGAGCCATGCTGTAGGAGAAACAAATATGCCAGAAATAAGAACCAGGTGGCAGTGGATCTGTGATCATTCAGCCATGCTTCTCCTGCAGTTGGGTGTGAGGCAGAGCGCAGCTCGTCTCTGGAAGGACCTGCTCTTTTTCCTGCACTGCATTACGGAATAGGAATAATGCAGCTTGGTTCAGGGGTGTCAGTATCTTCCCATAAAACAGAACTGCCTTTTCAGCTCCAAATCTGATCTGTTTTCAAAATAAAAATATAGCCCAAAAGGGCTCGATGACCTCACAGGGTCCATATTTAAAACATGATGATGTTGGATTCAGGTGCAGCAAACTTGATGTGTCCAAAGCACGGCACTGCACCAGCTACGAGGAAGAAAATTAACTCTATCCCAGCCCAAAGCAGGACTTTGCCGGACTAAATGATATGGTAGATGCTTCTGTGGGCTCAGACTCTTTTCTTCTGGAATAAACCAACCTGTTCCCTTGAGCCAAAGAAGCTTTTCAGAAGTCATGGCGTTAGTGTCACTAACTGTTGATCTGAATTCCTTGCTCTCCAGTAGATGGGAT
>WEIS01015671.1:31509-57777 GCA_013389965.1 Todus mexicanus | reverse complement strand
AGATGGGATTTCCCTGTGTTTGCGATGAAGCACATCGGTTTAGATGCAGCAGTGACGACTGCACTTGGACAAGACTGAGAGGCTGTACACAACAGCTGTGGATTTGACATTTCTTCACATATCCATGTGACCTGTATTAAGTTCGAAAGTAAACTGACGATAGCATCAATGTCTGAAGCTGTCCTTATCACAGCCACGGATCGTTCACAAGATCAAAACTGAAGTTTTCATTGGCACTTAACCGGCACTCCGGTAACAAAACAAAGTTCAAGCCCAGAATTGTGACGGTCTTATAAGAGCTGGATCAGTCCTGGTTGGTTTGAATTAGCGCTTGGCCCTGAATCTGTGTCATTCAGATTAACCAGAAGTCAGATTTGGTGTCCAGTCTTTGGGGATTCCAGCCAATCCCTGACTGCTAAGGTCACACAAATCCCAAAGAGCATCTGGGTGATTTGTATATCATCACTTACTCTGCGTCCAAAACTTGAATACTTTCCTTATTTTAAAAAACTTTTGGAAAAATGCAATAGGAAATAGCTCTCTCCTTTTACAGACAACACCTGGATATCTCAGTTTGAGATTAAAAACATACGCAGCCCACAGTCTGAAAAGTGAACAATATGGATTGAAAACCTGAAAGGGACCTACACGCCCACTTCAAGTACTTCATTCAATACTAAGTGCTGCCTTTCCCAGATGCTATCCCCACAGCTACATTCGAAACACCCGACTATGCAGCAAATACAAACCCCACCTTACTCCAGTAAAGAGTCACTCTGGTACCATCCACTTTTCTAGAAGCAGCTACATATCATAAGCCTCCAAAATATGGATTTCCACAGTTCCATGTTTGCCTTTATGAAATCCTTCTTCTGTGTTACAGTCACTGACTGGAATGATTTTACTTTTCCACCAGGTGCTTTGTATTCAAGAAAGTTCACCATAGACGGGGAACAGATCTCCCTCCAGGTGCAGGATACTCCCTTCGTTTCGCTGGAGGTAAGACATCTGCTCAGCGCGCTGCTGCTTTACAACATGGTCCTTGTCCCGTGTTTCTGGCCAGCACTTCCATCTGTAAGTAGCTCCAGAAAAATACCTAGGCTCAAACCCCACCAAAATGAGCCTTTGAAGAATTTAAATCAGGCTCCTCTAGGAGTAAGTCCCAATTGAAACCTATTTCCACCACGTTAATGCATCCCGAGCCTAAATAGTAGTAAAACTGCTCACTCCTGCCAACTCCTTGGTTGGTTTATTTTCTCACTAATGGTTTCTGCCCCTGCATGGCAGAAAACTCACCTGCCTAGAGGCTCAGCAAGCTCAGCTTAGACCTTTCTACATCCCCAGAACCTCTCTTCTCTAGAAAGGTGTTTCTTTCCAATGGGATAGGCCTCACAGCAGTTGTTGTTTCCACCTAGGGTGATTTTCAGTGGTTTTCTTACTTTTTCTAGATGCATTATTTGACTAGGAACCTGTTTCTAGAAATATTTTTCCAAGCAGCATCTAAGATCAAGGGGTCTGGTTTTGGTTGGTTTTTTTTGAAGATCTGCTTCACATGCAGAACAAGAGGATGGAAATAGTGTCGAAGCAGCAGGAAATGTAATGAAATTTGTTTGTACGTGAATGGTGGAAACCTCAGGAAAGTAATAATTCCTAGAGGATGGTGGAGATTTCAAGATAAAACTAGGTATCCTCTCGTCACCATCAAACCTTAACTTCTCAGTTTTGCCTCAGTCTAAGCTCAGACTTGGCCAAATGTATGTCAGGGTGGGAACAGCACCTTCGCTCATCCTCTTTTGGGCTGGCCCTGGACAGCTTTAGATCCCATATTTTGTTTGCACGGACCCACGTGTGCTTGGGCTCTTTTCTGTATTGTAGAACTGCTCCATCCTGAGTTTACAGAACAGGCAAAGCAAATCTCCCACAGCCTCTGCTTCCATTTCATTTCCTCTGATGACTGGAGGTAGATTTAAGCGGAAAGCTCTGATGAAGTTCCCCACTCTCTGCTGCTGCTGCTGCTGGGGGTGCTAAGAGCAGAGGGGAGGACCCCTCATTTACTCCGGACACTAAACAGCAAACAAAAGCTGCTATGGAAGTCCTCCAAATATTCAAGTGGGACTTACTGGTACAAAGGCCCTATGCCAGCTTGCTTAGAGGGGACCTGCAAAGGGAAGCTGTGGGTGGTGATAAGGCACAATTGGGGCTGCCTGATAAACACTTAACAAAAGGAATCCCCTCTCTGTTCTGTCCCATGGAGAAAGGAGGCAGTGAAAGAATAGAATTCCCTTTTTCACAACAGACATATGTTTATTTGCTGGTTTCCCTGTTTTAATTAAGCCCGTGCCCTATAATTCTATGACTGTAGCCAGGGCTCCACAAAATTTAGTAATGCCAGTGGCTGAGGTTTCTGGCTCAGAAATGATTTTAATTTAGTTAGGAGGGAGTTTTGTGTTCTTTGTCCCATCAGAGGGCTGCACTGTTTCAACATCTCCCACTCAGCCTGTATCTCTGTTCGCATCAAATGATGTATCTTGAAGGGATTGTTCCTGAACAGGACTTGTTAAGGCTGAGAATAGACTGGATTTGCTGTTAAAATCCTTAAGGAAGAGAGTTTCTTGCACTCCGCAGGCTGAGTACAGTGTCTGGGGAGGAAGTGCTGTGGAATCCCTCTGGACTCTGGCCCTGCCGGAAACGTTAATGTTTAAGAGAGAAACAGAAGCAAAGAGATAACGGGTTTTGTTGGGGGGCGGGGGGTGGATTCATTGCTGCTTGGGTCTATACATGGTAAATGACTGTGTGTTTCAAAATCCATTCTGGAACAGAGATTTCCATTTTAAAAGTAGCCCATTAGCCTTTGATTTTCCTGAATAAAGCATTCCGCTGGGGATTATCCATCCACCCATCTCACTACTGGGTGGGCCTAGCTGGCGTAACTGAGAATTTCTGCTCATTAGGGCGCTCTGAATGTACACCTTCTCCAAAAACATTTTCAAACGCTTGCCAGAGCAATTAGTTCTTTTTCCTCTATGAAAGGGGTTTGCTGGTGAAAAGAGGCGAGCAGGACATGAAGGGTGGCTAATTATCTACAGCTTGGGTACAACCCAGACACCAACAGTGCAAATTGCCCTTCTTCCCACAGCCTGCCCTGGCCTGGCTTAAGTTCACACTCATTAACCTTCTAAACACGGCTGCTAGTGAGGATCCCTCTTCCTTCCACGTTCAGCTCGGTTGGGTTTTTGAGGTTTGAAGGTTTGGGGGAGAGAGAGGCGTGGTAAGAGCATCTGTTAAACAATTTCACTGCTAACAGGATTTAGCCTTACCGTGAGCTGGCGAGGGCAAAGAACCACTAGGCAGGATGACCCAGCGCCTCTCTTGGCAATACTGAAATATTTACGCAGGGCAGTTAGTGAGCAGAACTCCTCTTGGAAGTTTTAAGCCTAATTTATACCCTGAGCTTTCAGAAATTCTGCTTCCTACTTCTCACAGACTAACCTTGTCAGTAGACCCCCCCTTTTTTTTTATGGTCTGATCTACCATAAAAGAGCTGTTGAGTTTTAGTCATTCATTTCTACCCCAGCTTCCTGAAGTTAGGCTTTAGAATTCAAATTTAGGTGTCTAAATCCAAGTTATCTGTTTGGGGAGATTGCTGAGCACACCCCACTTCTGTTAAAATGAATGCGAATGGCAGATATGTATTCTATAGATAAATAGATAACGGAACATATGTTCTGATAGTCTTCCTCAAGTTGATGAAGATTTCTTGAGTAGAATTTAGCAATAACAATAAAAGTTTGGGGTCCGTATTCATGATGTTGAACTCCCCCTAAGACAGACAAAAGCCCCTGATTCCTACCACCTTCATCAAGAGCTGAATACGGAATATCCTTAGTGCCTTGTTGGATATTAAAGAAAAGGCAACACTCCAGAGAGCCGGTAATATTGTCAGGAATGCCGGTTCCTACAAAGCAAGCACCCTGGCAATAACTGGAGCAGGGATCTCCCTCTCTGGCTGGGTTACACTCCAGCACGGATAACAAAGAGTAGAGGATTAGCTGAAAATAGCTTCGTCTTGAAAAGTGAGCTGATCTCTTTTCAAGCCCCCCACTACCATATCCAGTTTGATACTCCCAGTGCTGGTGGTTGTTTTGGCTGTCTGTAGTAGGAGCGGTGATGGACTGAACAAATGTGTGACCAGCAAAGCAATAACCTAAACCCGTTGCTGCTCAGAGAATGAGCGAGGAGATCTCACCTCATTTTCAGCTCCAGTAAGTGGTTATTTGTAAGAAATTGCTTTTGCAAAGGAGCTTTGCTTTTGACTATGTGGAGACCTACAGAGCAGAAACAACCCGTCAGGCTTCACCAAACAGAGTTAGTGAGAACTCCTGTCTATGCAGACATTGAATGCAGAGCTGGAAAAAGCACTAAAAATCCACCTTGGGGGACAACTGTTGGCTGGCGGTAGTGTGACTAGGCTGCTGAATTTTGGAATGCTCTTGCCATATTTTATCCGCAATGAAAGTGCGGGTTTCTGTCACGCTGCTTTAGTTCAACCGAATACAGACCAAGCTTTTCAATATCAGTATTTGGGCTGTTCTCTTCTTTTCAAGCAATTTGCTCTGACCCCTCTCCACTCCACATCACTGCTTACCTGTCCTATGTTACTGACATAGTGGAAACTTCTCCTGTCCCCGGCAGCCAGAGAGGTTTCTGCCCGTACACTGAGAAACCACCACACATCAGAACAAAGCTCCAAGAAGCTATCAGGGCTATATGACTGTTTGCTCTGCCTGCTGCCTATTCGCCGTTTTCTAATCTCACACCTCTTGGTTTTGATGGCAGGATGACACTGACAGCATATGCTGCCAGGAGCAGATAAACCGATCGATCTACTGGGCGGATGGCTTCGTTTTTGTTTACTCCATCACAGACTATGAGAGCTACCGAGTCATCCGGCCCCTCCACCAGCACATCCGCAAGATTCACCCGAACGCCAACATTCCCCTGCTCCTGATGGCGAACAAAGGAGACCTCCTGCGAGCCAGGCAGGTGTCCTCCAAAGAAGGACTCCAGCTGGCCACTGAACTGGGAGGTACTTACTGTGAAGTCTCAGCCCGGGAGAACTGTGAGGGAGTGCACGAAGCCTTCCAGCAGCTTTGCCAGGAGGTCAGCAGGATGATCGGGAGCTGCAACGGAGAGAAACGAAGAGGCCTTCACCTTGTCCGACCCAAGTCTCCAAACATGCAGGACTTAAAGAGACGTTTGAAACAGGCTCTGACTTCCAAAGGGAAATCCGCCACTACGCTTTGATGTAGCTGATAGAAACTGTTTTCCACAGCCCTGGAAAAAAGGCAAGAAAATAAGCTGGTAACAAGGGGCATGGCTGAAATTCAGCAGCCAGGTTGTGCGAGAGGCTTTTTTGCTTTGTCTTTACCTCTTCCTTAAAAATCCCATGTTCCTTTAGCAAAGGAACTTAGAGAATTTGCTCTTTGGGGCAAGAATTTAGGAACTATGATTTAAAAAACAGACCGCTCCAAATTATTCCCTTTCTCAAAGGGACACAATCAAATAGTTGAGGCTCAAAATGTGGATTTTATTAATAAAAATAATCGAATCCTACTTTTAGGAGAAGTCACTCCTCCTGGGTATGGTTGTGTTCCCCCAAATTGGCAATAAGCTACAGCAGGACATGAGGAGAGTGACAGGAGTTGTACAGAACAAGCAAGATTTACCAGATTTTCTTAGTGACGAGATCGGAAAGCAAAGGCAAAAAGTAAATAAATACTGAAAAGTAGTTATTGAAAGCTTGAAAATGGCAATTTAGAAAGTGTTCTTAGCAGTGTGGGGAGAGATTTGCTCATATATAAGCCTTAGCCTCACAATGTCTCATTAAAGGGAGATTTTTTTTATAAATCACTATTTTTTCCAGATTTTTTTTAAGCACATATTGACTGTTTGTGAAAGGGATTATATGGGCTAAATACCTCCTTGTAGCAGCATTTTGTAGCCAGTTTCTCAATAGTGTACTTCTCCTTTTTCTGTAGGTTTCCTACATGACAATGAGGGACAAACATAGTAGCGTGGGTCAAGACCTGTATTAATCCAATGCAAGGAGGTGATCTAAAAATATTTCACTTCTTTTTTCCCCAAGCTTGTTAGATTTCAAGTTCAAGATACTGTATTAAAGAATCCAAGCCTTCGCCTAAAGTATATTGAATTAATTAGATGATTTTTTTGTTGTTGTTGTTAAGAAGAAGAAAAGGTTTTAGGACCCCTGAAGTTTCTAGCTTCAGAATTTCACCATTTTATTATTTGCCTTAAGACCAGACTTTCCTGATTACCTCATGATGCATCCAAATCACAAATCTATCAATCCTTATTTCCCTGGCTTTGTGTCTCAGCAGGTACAAAGGGATTTGAAGCGGTGTCCTGCGAGCTGACCCGTTTTATGGTAGCAATAGCAACAACGCGAAGCCTCCGTCGTTCTATTCTCAACGAGAGTGCGAAGAAGCTGGGCTGGACCATGCAACATTCCTGTCTTTGAAGAGGCCATATGAGCAATTCACAGGACCATGAAATGAAGTAAAGCTCAGTGATTTACACTCAGGAACACAGAAAGGGAAAAGCCTCGTTTGTTGGATAGAGCAAGATTCTCCCAGCTGCAGTTTCAGCTGGCAACGCCGAGCTAAACCAACCTGTTACTCATCACGAGCGGCAAAAATGTAAATTGAGGCTGATGAGTATTTATATAGCTCAGGGCTTGAAAATGTATTTTATCTTTCCCCCATCCCTATATATTAGGCAACTCTAGCCATTATGTTCCTTTTCACTCTACCTACAGCTCACTTTCTGGTTTATTTATTGTTTTCCACAGCTGCCCATCTGCAAATGTCTTGTGTTCTGATTAATTTAAAAGTCATTAAAAAGTACCACATCTTTTTATAATGTTAGTTCCAAGGGGTTGTATAAGGGGAAAAGGAAATTTAGATCATCTTACTCAGACAATATCAGAATATTTCTGCTTCAGTTTAAGCTTAATTACCAATGGGATGTTCAAGCAGTGTCGTTATTCATTGCAGGTGCTTTGGGATGGTGTTTACCAGCAGAGAATTTGAATATTTTCCATTTACTAACAGCATTAACTCAAATACCAAATCTGAAGATTCAATAACATGAAATAGAGCAAACAGTTTGTGAGAGACACACAAACAAAAAATTGTTTGCAGTGGAAATACAATCACCAATTTTGAATAAGAAGCCAATATTCTACCCCCTCAGTGCTGTATACTAAGGGCTAAATTCGCTGAAGATCATTTGCTGACAACCTTTGTTTTCACTAGAGCCTAAGAGAATTAGGTGCTCCATCTTGTTAAATGTTTGTAACTTGCTCTTTCAGCTCTAATCCTTTCTGGTTTGGGAAGACAGGTCTACCAATTTCAAACCTGTCAATGTTTTATTTTCAATAGTGATTAATAAAAACATGCAAGGTCTTTCCTGAAAAAGCGAATCAAATTACTCCTTTATGTCTCATGTCTTTAAATGCTCCTTGATAATACTAGGCAGAATATATATATTTATATATATGGAGGTTTTTTCCATTTTTATAACCAAAAATACCCCGCTTTGGAAGTTTACACAAGTATTCCTACATTTGTACTCTGACATAAGCAAGTATTCCTGCAGCACTGGTGGTGAAAAAAACATCTCCATTTTAGCTAAAGCCAAAAAAGATTGAAACGTTTAAGTCCTCTCCTGAACACTAACAGATGGCAAACATTTATTCTGCTACCCAAACTTGAGTAGAGTATTTCCTTTGTTCATTAACCAGCAATACAAATCCTGTATTAGCTTTGATACTGCTTTTAAGCCGGGACATACCAGCTACAGAAGACACCGGAGCTCAGCGTCTCTGTCAGCAGTGCAGGACTTCAGCACCAGAACACACACCGCTGCAACACGGAAGATCCACGAGGCTGAGGAAGGAGAACACTACCACAAAAAGCAGGGAGAAGGGAACGCTGTAAGAATTAAGCGCCTAAAAATAATCATGTAAAATATCAAAGATTAGTCATGTAGAACCTGATCCTGAATTAGAATCTTCAGGCTGCCAGGGAAAAACATGTATTCTACTGAAGGTTTAAAATTAAGCCTCTGGAGAGAAGGTACTTGACTTAAAGTCAACAGAGAAAAGGGAAAAAAGATTTAAAAGTGGGGTGGCTTTTTTGCTATCAAGGCAAGTTCTCTCCTCAGTTATATTGGTTAAGCCCAGATTAACTCCACTGGAAGCAACAGCAACAGTAACAAGCTGGAGAATTCACTTCTTTCTCTTCCCATCACTCTTCATTCTCCCGAGCAATTGAAATCTTGTGCACCATCTGGTTTTCAAGATGCTTTACAGCTGCCTTTACTCGGGCACAAAGCAGTCGAGTGATTTGCCCCAAGGTTACACAGCTGAGCAAGAACCTGAGAGCAACTCAAAGCCTGTGTCCTTTGTAATTAATTCCCAACTCTTTCCAACAGCTACCAGACCATACCACCTCCCTCCAGGTACGCGCAAAGCACGGGGAGCTGAGTTACACAAGAATGTAATTAAAAGTTGGAAAAAGTGACTTAAATCACAAGCTATGGGAGGCACTGGCTGAGCAAAGACTTGCTGATGTTACGGCGACATGCTGGCACCGGGCACAATTATAGTAATACTGGGAGTGCCTTGCGAGTTGGGGTTGTTTGCAAAAGGTTATTTTCTGCAGTGTTTCTGTCAGTAGCATCTCTCACAAGTTTCCAGTGGTTCCCCAAGGAAATACAGTATGACCGGGGAGATGGGAAAACCAGGCTCCATTTTTAACTACTCCTTGATGGATGATCTTGGCCAGATCTCTTCATCAGAGTTGCCGTGTCCTTAAGGACATAGACGCATGTTTGCACTTCGGCATCCACAGGAGAGAATCCCCCGTGAAAAAGAAAGGAATTGCAGTAGGGATGGCTTAAATCTTCACATCTGAACTCTTGATTCCGGGTTCCTTAAACTCAGAGTTGTTTGGATCCCGCATTTACCCCTGAAACACTGGAATAAAAATTCCGATCTTGATTTCAGGGAAAGAAATGCTTGTATCCAGGGTACGTGGCTGCTCGCAGGATTTATGTCAGGTGTACGAATGAGGAGGAAAGAGCAACTTTCTGAGGCATTGAAACAACCAGAAAACAGTTGTCTAACTGCTTGACAAGGCAAGCTGGAAGGCTGCCAGCTTATTGTTCCTGCTGCATTTGCCTCTGCCCACTGGCAAGCTGGGAGACTTTGGGGCAAAACCATGGTGACTCTGCCAGAGCTGCAGCTCTGTTTGCAGAGCCAGCCCGTGACCCCGAGCAGCAGAACAGAAAGTGATATCTTTGCTAGTATTTAGTTGTTCGTGTATTTTCAGAGCTCTGGAGAACTGCCCCTGTCTCCTTTGGGGCTGGCGCAGGAAGGCCAGGCAATTAAAAGTTAAAAACGATCTCCAGTTTCACTCTGAAAACCTCCAAAGCAGGGACAGTGGTGCTAGAAAAGACGATCAAATCTGTCACCTCTGACTTCAATAATTTTTCACCCCTGTTCTCATTGTCTCTGCCCTTCCTTGTCCCTTTTTATTGATTCCTCTGCTCTTGTTTCATTCAGCAAGTATTTCTGCAGTTGTTCTTCCTTAGGCTTAGAAATGTATTTTTTTGCTGGTTAGCTTAAAACTTTTCCAAATATTGTAACTCTGAACATGGTTTATAGCAGAAGAAGAGCGTCTGCTTAGCCTTTTGACCTTATTTACCTAAAGCATTTGAAATCACGTCTGAATGAAGTCAGAACTACTCTGTATTTAGACAAACCTTTGAATTCGTGCCATTTCCCCCCAAGTGCTCTCGCTGGCTCAGCCTGATGTTTCCTTCCCTTGTTTTGTGCTTGCGATGTTGAGCTCGTTTGTGCTGCGTACTCATTGCTTACTTAAACCTGATTAGTTCTTGTAAAGCTTTGCCACTCTTCTCTGAAATCTCTTCAGTTTAATCAAGCAAATTCTCTTCTTTAAGCAGCTGTGCAAGTGATAGATGAGCTCGGAACAGCTGGAGATTTTCTGCTCTGTCAGATTTTTTGCCCATTATTGAAGATTTTCCAATTAACAGGAGCACAGCGAGTGATGCAGCAAACCCAGTTCTCGTCTCCCGTCATTTGTAAACCTCCTTTGGTGACAATAATTCTACCCATCACAAAGTGGACAAAGTTTATCTCCAGCAATAGTGTTCAGCACGGGTTCCTACAGATGGAAAAAACACCAAATAGGAAGGAGAGAGACGAGTTGATCGTCTCTGTAAAGCCTGAGAGCCAATTCACTCAGGAGCTGTCATACCAAGCTTCTCTTCTTCAGAAGATACATTTCTTACATTTTCTTTTTTATCCAAATGGGTTTTAAGACCCAGCCTCTGGATCTCGTCACGCAGACACGTGTTGTCTCCTCCGTAGCGGGTCAAGGGGAAGCTGCACGTTTTCTGAATGTGATGGGGGAAAGTTTGCATGCCTCCTGCTGCTGTTGTGGGTGATTGTGGAGACTGTTCCTAAGGGGAATGGTTTTTCTTCTCTCTGGGTAATAATGCAGAACGCTGGGCAAGCAGTAACTGGTCATTTTGGAAACATATTAGTTTGTTTGCTGAACTGGGTAGGACAGGGACATTGTAGAGAGGTTGGTGCTGGTCTCTTCTCACAGGTAATTAGCGATAGAACAACAAGGAATGGTTCCAAACTACAACAGGGGAGGTTTAGGCTGGATAGTAGGAAAAAAATTTTCCCAGCCAGAGCAGTCAGCTCCTGGAATAGGCTGCCCAGGGAGGGGGTTGAATCCCAATCCCTGGCCGTGTTTAAAGGGCGTTTAGATGTGGTGTTGGGGGAGATGGTTCAGGGTTGAACTTTGCAGGGTTGAGGGTTGGACTCAGTGATACCAAGGGTCTTTTCCAACCTCAAAGATTCTAGGATTCTATGATTTTCTGCTGGTTAGCAAGCTCACTAGATAAGCAGGAGTTTGGGGGCTTTATGTTGTAGCCTTTGAACTCTCACAAAGAGAGTTGAATTGTGCCATTTTTTAACTGCGATCCAGGTTTCCAGGTGCATGCAGAAGCCACCGCTCTTAACAGTGTTCTGTATCTCACTTCAAAACTCTCAATACTTTCCTATGACATGACAAAAAAAAGGCAAAACAACTTTGGACTATCACCCTGAAGCAAAAGAGCCTATTCTCCTGCCTCTCTATTTTTGGAAGGGGGAATGAAAGAGAGGCATAAAATCTTAAAATTCTGCTCCTGTGTGCATTTGATTTTCAGTACCAGAGCCTGACTCTGCCTCAAGCACTGGGAGAGGCAATAGGCTGGCAGCAGGGTGGAATATAGAGAAAGCAGTGATGGCAATTCTGGCTCAACGGCCTGTGCTCCAGTCCCTCCATTTATCAACATCGCTGAGAGGAACATCCCAAGTGCACAAAAAGGGGGTACTGGGAAACCACGAGTTCTCTGAGGTGGGACCAAAGCGACGTTTCTGTGAGCTACACACCTGGAGGTGCTTTGCTGGAACGGGAAACCAGAATCCAGGCCTTGGAGAGGCATTAGCATTTCCCATCGACTTCCTTTCAGAGCAGTGGTGAAAACCCCACATCTTCGTCACGCGCCAGCCCACGTGGCTACATTATGACTCTGTCGAAGTCACTTCTCATCTTAAAGGACTACAGCAGTGTTGCTGGCCTCCATGTGGATACTGGTACAGCTCCAGCAATGAGCGGCGGGGTTGAGTTGCCATTCTTAGCCACCCTTTTAACTGCCAAGACCACCTACCAAGTCCAGAGTCCCAGAGCTAGCACCAAATACCGAATATATCTGACCAGTGTCCATCAGTCGGTGCCGGAGAGCAGGAACTGGCTCTCAGAAGAGCCGTAATCTGCCAAAAGAGCAGCTTTTGAAACCCAGAATACATACTTGTGTCAGCTCTGGGAAGTCAGACAATTTATATGTAAGTGCGATTCTGCAGGCATTATTTATTAGGCAGCTTTAAAGGAAGCAAGATTTGTTTCTAAATCTTGAGTGCTAATCATTGAGATTCCTCATTTTATCTATTCTGGTATTTTTAATTTTAGCCATTTGCACTCGTGAACCTCGCACTGGGGAATGAAGCGAAACAAATGGGGCCAAAGGTTCATCTCATTATATGTTTGGCAATGCACTTTTCCCCCGCGCTGCAAATAAGTCTCAACACTGGAAGAACCAAGAATTATGAAGAGAGATGAGGGGATACGTTTAGTTTACAAGGCCCAGAGACTCCTGGGGTGCATTCACAAGAGTGGCCAGCAAGTGGAGGGAGGCTCTCCTCTCTGCTCTGCCCGAGTGAGGCCACATCTGGACGGTTGTGTCCAGTTCTGGGCTCCCTACGTCAAGAGAGACAAGGAGCTACTAGAGAGACTCCAGTGGAGGCTGCGAAGATGCTGCAGGGCTGGAGCATCTGTGTGGGCAGGGCAGGCTGAGAGCCCTGGGGCTGTGGAGATGGAGAAGAGCAGCCTGAGAGGGGAGCTGAGCAATGCTGAGCAAGAGCTCAAGGGCCCGCGGGGGGCAAGAGGCTGGGGCCAGACTCTGCTCAGGGGTGCCCAGCGCCAGGCCAAGGGGCAGCGGGCACCAACTGGAAGGCAGGAGGTTGCAGCTGAGCAGGAGGAGCAACTTGTTTGGGGGGAGGGTGTTGGAGCCTGGCCCAGGCTGCCCAGAGAGGTTGTGGAGTCTCCTTGTGTGCAGAGATTCCAAGTGCTCCTGGACACTGCGATGCTGGGCCCCCTGCTCAGGGGGACCCTGCTGGAGCAGGGGGGTGGCACCAGATTTGCTCCAGAGGGCCCTGCCAACCCCTACTATGCTGGGATTCTGTGACGCCTCGATCCCTGTGCTGTGGCTACTGGTAAGAGCCACTGCTAAGACAGGAACATACATCTAAAAAGCATCAGCACTCACCACCTATTTGGACACGGTTTCCAAGGAGCCTGAAACCCGAGGCTTCCCAGGGTGATGGGAGAGGTCTGTCAAAGGGTTAAACGCTTCCTGCCTTTAATCGAAAATCGCGTAATGTGGAATGAATGTTTCAGCTCAAACCGTTTCCTCGCTCTGACAGTTTCATGGCATGAGGTCAAAGTGTGGGAGAGATGGGGAGAAAAGAGAGGGAGCAGGGAGCGGTGAGCTGGTAAACCCCGAGAAACACCCGGACTCCCAGAGAAATGGGAAGGATGGCTTCTCCAGCAGCGCCAGCCCAGCTGGAAGGGCTGTGGTGGAGCTCTAGACAAAGCTCGTGTGACTTTAAGGGCTTCCTGCTCCTCCTGCCTCTGCTGCTCCCATGTGTGCTGCCGCTGCTGCTCTGGGCACGGTTCCCACGCTACACTGCTAAACGCGCCTTGAGTTTCTCACAGTATCTTTGCCCAGACACAAACTACAGCTTCAGCCCTTCCTGCACCCTGCACATTCAGGAGGTGGGACTCCTCTGGGGCTACTGTTTGCTATAGTTATTTTTCCTGCCCGTGTGGATCTTTTCCTAGGCTACCAGATTTGTTTCGCACACCTGACGCCGCAAACTGCGATTTAAAAACTCATCCCATTTCAAATTAATTTGATTTTTTGGACCAGCCTGATCTCAGATCACTTCTCACAGCAAAAAGAGACTGGCCCACTTTGATTTTCTTTGCGCGCCTTCTTACAAGGGCCAAGTAACCACTCGTCCGTGGCTATCATGCTGTTGAAATGCTGCACTTAGTGGCAGCGTTTAGCTGATGTCGTGGTGTTAGGTCACAGGCTAGACTCGATCTCAGAGGTCTTTTCCAGCCTCAACAATTCTGTGATTCTGTGAAATATATTCCTACGGATCAGTGCCTCGCAGGTTTGGCTCTTTCCCTTCTAGTTTTCCCCTCCTCTGCCAGGAAAAAGGTTCCATTTGGGGAATTTTTACTTATTTAATTTCTTGCCGGTTAACATAAACTTCTAATCACTGATACAGAGATTGAGAAAAAAAAGATAAAGTACACAAACACATGAGTAAACACATTTTGTTACCCCTCCCCTTCAAGGCAAACACAACAGTCTCGACCTCCCTGGTTTCACCCTGGGTTACCCTCAGTCTCCCCAATTCCTTGCTCCTCTTGCCTAAACACAGCAGAGCAAGGGCAGCACGTGCTCCTGTGGTGGGTTGATGTTTTGGCACGCAGTGGGGTGTTGCATGGGTGTTGGAGCTGCTGGTGACCAGCACATGGCACTGCATGGTCATCTCCCCACGGGTAACCTCTGCAGCCCCTGGCTTGCTCCAACTCGAATCCTTACACATCAGTGCAGCGAATCCTACAATTTACACCCAGTACGCTCCTCCCAAGCAGCAAAGACGAGGACATCCCCCTCCCCAAACGACGGCAAAGAGGTTTGGTAGATGAGCCGGCTGCTGAGAATAGTAAACGCTGCATCTTCCCACCAAATGATAACAAATGTCTGAAGGGAATCAGCTGACAAATCCTCTTGCTCAACACCACTCCTCAGCTGCATGAAAAAAAACAAACGCCTTTCATGGCAGGAAATCCTCAGGCCGGATTGTCACCAGGGTTCAGAAAGATCTAAATAACGGAGCTGCTGAGGGTGGATTGTGAGTGGCGAATGCTGCAGCCTGCAAAGCTGGTCAGCGAGAGCTTGGGTGAGCTGATGGGTACCCAGCCTAGCTTAAGGCTGTCGGGCAAATGGGGCTTCTAGTGCTTCCAGCAGAAAGATGCAGGCTCCTCCAAGGCACTCTTTTTAGGAGTTCTACAGGAAAACAATTTCTTATGGTTTAGGAAAAGGTCAAATTTCGGTCCGCAGCTCCAAACATTTTATTTCTAAAACCAGCCACTTGAAAACTCCTGGAGGTCGGCCCTACCAGTTTTCAACAAGCAGTTTCAGCCTTCGAATGGAATTAGGAAAGTTCCTAATTTAAGCCTCTCTTTTAATGCTACTCTGTGTATTTTGGAACGTTCTTTGTGGGACACTACCAGTTCCTCTAGTCCCAGATCTTCACACTCCCTTTCTCTCGGGCATCTTTTCCTCCTCATGCAAGACATAATGTAATCTAAGGGACCAAGAGCACCACCGGGTGTTGCTCAGGTTGTCCCACACCTATGCTTTGATTCCAATAAAATTAAAATTATACTTCCTTCCTTTGTAAAGGGTTTTGAGAGCTGTTGATTAAAGCTCCTGTGTGTCAGCCAGGTGTCAGACAGGTCTCAGTATTCAGTTGCTGCTCCCCTGCGTGAAGAAAAGCTGACGGTTTGTTATTAACAGAGCGGGGATTAAACTTTGCTCTCTAATCACAAACAAAAGCTACAAGAGCTCTGCAGCTTTTTTAGGCAAACCTAGAAATGAGCAATTGTTTCTAAGGCAGGTGAATCCCAGGAGGAGAAACCCAGATTGATGTCTCGCAGGGAGCTGAATTAAAACAAGGTCAGGCTTGGCAGGCTGCCTCCTCTTCCACCTTGTGAATATTCTCCAAGGGAGGGATCTGGAACATAACTGTTTTGACGCAGGCTTTCCTGTTGCAAACACTCTGTGCAGGCTCCGCATCCAGCAGCTGGGATTTTTGTTTTTAAATCTGTGCCTAAGCCAGGTTTTCAAGTGGCGTAAATTGCGGTAGCACCATCAGAGCCTTGTGGATCAAAAGAAATCCAGCTGACAGGTTTTATGAGCTGAGGATTCACCCCAGTCTAAAAAAACACTCACGGCAAAAGCCATTTCTGAGGGTGGGAAGGCAGTTTCACAGACGCAGAGAAAACAGGGCAGCACAGTCTTGCCCAAGCCTGGGTTACCTCTGCGACTGCAGCGAAAGCTTGGCAGAGGAGACCTTTGTGTCTTTCGGGTGTCTCCTCTAAGTCACATGGAAAAAAGTGTTGAGAGTCATGTAAACAAAAGCTCCACGCAGTTTAGTGACCCTCTGATGCGCTTTGAACTCCGCACGCGTATTTTGCATTCGCTTTCCAGGAATAGCCCAGTGAGACTCATCCTGGCACAAGAGTTCCCAGTGACCAGGACTGATGCCTTTAGGATATCAGTTACCCTGTCGCACAGCACCAGGCTACTACGATGCGTGTGGGAGTCCTGATCCACCTCTGGACTTCTGGACTGTCATAAAATAAACATAATATTACAGGAACAACCAAACAGATCATTTATAGATGCGCCGGTCCCTTCTAACACGGTGCAGAAGGTTGTGAGCTATTGCTGGCCGTGCTGGTCCACCCAGATAGCAGAGCAATTGCCTCTGCAGCCGTGCCAGACCCAGACCCAGACCCCAGAGCGGCATAGCTCTGTTAGCACAAAGCTGCATTCTAGCTAATAATCCCTGCTTAACTGCAAAAATGTGGCACTGTGCTAACACAGCCCTGCTGCTTCCAGTTTTGGAGCTGGTTTGGTCGGCATTAACCGAGGACTCACTGCCCCACGCTCTATTGTGTGTTGTGGACATGCCCTCAGAATTATACAGCTGGGTATTTGTTCTGGAAAGGCTCGGACGCTCACCCAGTCGGCGCAGAAACAATGCGATGTGATTTTTTTTCTAAGTGGCCACAATTAACAAAGCACAACCCCTATAATCACAGAACGCTGCTCAACAGCATCGGAGAAGCACACTGAAAAAAGAATTACCTCCCCACTGCTGTGGAATAGCACAAAAAACCCCGATGTAAATAACCGTACCACAAGCATTCGGCGAGCCAAACAAAGCCTAAATTCATCAGCAGTGTCATCTCGCTGCCTTTAAAGTTCAAGCAGTGTTTAGTAAATGCTGTGTGGTATGAGCAGCCGTCACAATCGCTGCACACGTACTGCGCTGCGAGCTGGGGATGTGACAGACACAGCGTTCTGTAAGCAGCGAGGCTCATCGGAGCACGTTCATTTATTGCCACATCAATGCCACTGCGGTGCCTGCCCAGAAACCCAGGTCCAAGAAAGCGCTATCACACAACAACAAACAGGACTCTCTGCCCAGTTACTGAGCAGGGCCTAAAAGCAGTTCAAAAGATACTGAGGAAACCAGTCGTGGAAAATTTAGGTCATGCTATTTAAATTCAGGTTTTGAATTTCTCCTCCATAATCAGTCAGAAGCAACACAGGAAGGGAAAGGCCAAAGTATGTGGCAGTCGCATGTACGAATATCAATGCGCTGCAGCTCTGAACCAGGAAATGTGATCTGAGGACGTGTCGGGCAAAATAATTACAGCAAAGGCTGGGCCTACAGGCGGCACCGTACACAGCTGAGGAGACCTTGCCCTGAGTACCTCACACAGCCCTGCTCACCTATGTCCATTCCAGGATGGGGGCAGGCAAAGGAAATACTGAGGGTAGGAAGCCTCTCATATCAGAGGAGGCTTAAACTGTGGTTATATTTTTGTATCTCTGACCTTCAAAGCTCCTGGAGCAGGCTGAAAATGTGTCTTTTCAGTCCACGTGGCATCGTGTAAGGAACTATTAGCTCAGATGTGGTTGGATGTTTGGTGGTAGGGCTACATACACAGCTGGAGCCTCCATCTTTTGGTTCTTACTCCCCCAGGCTGCTTCTCTCCATCGTGCTGACACAAACATTTCTGCAGTCACCTGCAGAAAACTGATCCGCCCCGAGACCGACACGGCAACAATAAAAAGGTCATTTTTCAAGATGAAGTTTCTAGACAGTCACATGCATCTGGACTCCTTTGAAATCTGAGATTTACTGTCTCAGTGGTGACTTGGGAATCTCGGTGAAATCGCATGTCCCTTGTAGAAGCAGCTTTCACAAACGTGCCCTGTTTGGGCTTGAGGAAAGTGTATGAGAAGAGACAAAGTTACTCGCTACACACCCGTGAGGGTGGTGAAGAAAAACTTCTTAGCTAAGGAGCAACATCGAGCAAGAATTCCTGAAGAAAGTGGCCATGAATTGCAAGGGGTCTGGGAATAAGAAGCTGGTTTGTACCCGCGGGAGCAGGTGAAGTTCTGGAAGAGCCTTCCAGTGGGCAACAAATACCTTCACTGGTTTTACGAGGTGGTTTGCCCCTTAGGGACCACTTAAGACACTTTGCATTAGTTAGAGGTGTCCAAGGAAGTCCCTTCCAGTGACCTGGCATGTACTGAGCTGAAAGTTAAGTACCCTCCTCCAATAATCTCTGTCACAGAACACAGTAAAATGTGGGACAAATAACCAATTTTGGCTATTTCTCTCCGCTTTGTACCTTTGCAGTACAGCACCAATATCACCAGTATCGTTCATCAGCACTTTTCACTCAAAGATCTCGGACAGGTCAACCACACAATGTGCAAGAGAGGAGAACAAAGCTTGAGAGACTTTCTTCTTGGAAGGAAGAAGCCCTCAAGTAAGTGGGAGAAGAGCATGTCCTAATATTTTATGCTGAACTGTTGCACTGCATTCGTCCCCATGGCTTTCTTCACTTGAATATTAAAATGTTCCATCCTGGGCAGACTGACTGCAGGGGTTTAAACACACAGAAAAGAGGAGCTGGCTGCTATGGCTGAAAAGAAATGGTTGTAATGAGGATGACTGATCCTAAACAGAGACAAATTCAACTCAAAATGACAGGTGAAGAATAAACCAGGGTTTCCCTCAGCACCACCCTGAAGCTGCAGCCTGAATTTGGGCTGATGCAGAGGATTCCTTCAGTGCACGCCTATCCAGGAAGCATGGCCATGGCCTGGGTGCATGTCACAAGGCTGGGGCCACAATTGATTCCCACCGTCAGCAAACCTGCAATGACACCTACTGGTAACCAACCCAGGGTGTTCCTGCTCGCAAACAGCGTGAGCCTGCTTGCTTCCAAACTTGAGAGACTTATTCTTTCAGCCCAGCTTTCCATCCTCAAGGTTCCCCGCAGTGGTTTTGTACATCCTAGTGCAGGAAGCTGGGTTCTGTTCAGCCTGGCTTATTTGCGAACCACTCATTTACCATTTCCATCCTCTCTTCTGAGCTGAGTAACTCATCCTGGGCTACATCAGTTTATGTGCCTGATGTCCATGGGCGCTGAGGCCTCGTTACTTGTCTTGCCTCTGGCCAGGTCAGTCAGGTGTACTTAGCACGGACCTTCCACGGACCACTCCTGTACTTCCACACTATCAGTTCTCTTATCCTACAGGACAGGAGATGCCCTTAAACTGACTTCTCAGCACCCAGCACCCAATTAACTGCTCTCTGAAGGCCTTGGAAGGTGACCCTGCTTACCTATTGTCAGCGATAACACCTAGAAGATCACCCATGAACTGGTGAAACGCAGCAGGCACGACTTCAAGTAAAATAGTCGCACTGCAGACAGCAAGGAAAGCTAATATTTGATAAACCAACCAGTATTTGTTTGAAGTCTTGGTTTAGAACCTGACATCGGGAAGTTTCAGAGCCAGTGATTGCACGTTTCCTTCCAAAACCTTTGTTTCCTCACCTTAAAATGAGGACTTTGACAAAATATATCCACCAAATCCACGGAGGACTGTCGGTACACTAAGCACTTCACAAACCAAAGGCAGGCAGGAGATGTGACCAAACTGTGAAAAGTCTCAATCCTCGGCTCGCAGTTAGCATCAGGCTTTCTGATTTTGAAGAAATAGCGTGGAAAGTGAGGGAGGAGTGGGGAGGAAGAGACTGCATGTATTCCAAAAGCTGGACAGGCTTTAGTATGGAATCTGTCAGTCCTCTGGAACACCGTGGAATGATTAACGCCTGTACAGGGTGCCATAAATTAGAGGAAAAATATAAGCAAAGTAATCAGACTGAGGAATCCCACATGAGATATTCTTCCTGAATTCCTCGGATTTGTCCCAAATTTTAAACTGTCTCCTTTGTCTTTTGCTAACACGTTTCTGGCCGGCATTACAGCCCTGCATAAATAAGGAAAGCTCCCTCAAATCTTTTACTAAGACTGTAACAGTTGATTGAAATGATTCATTTGTGTTAAAGAAAATCCACAGCAGGAATGTTCCATATTTGTAAATAGGTAAAGAGCCGGACAGACAGATTATCTGTTGGCACCCCCGAAGAGCACACAGCCTAGATTAATCTCCTTAACTTTGGATATCTACAGAGTAGACATAAATATCTGAGGGCTAGCTTTCCAACTTCTCTCTACAACTAAGAGAAACGAGTACTTGAAGGGCACGCTTCGCCTCATCCCAGACATCTGGAAATATCTCTGTCAGGGTGAGATGAATCGTGTCTCAGAGAAGAACCCATTTTTCCCTTATATGGAGACACCCTATATATCAACCTTATACAATACGTACGAAAACCTTGTGTAAAAGATCCTGTAAGGAGAGTCTGGACAAGTATCTGGAGTGACAAATATCTATTCTGTAGAGAGAGAAACTTCGTCCCCTCACATTAAGAGAGACCCTCTTGCAACAGCCTTTTCTGTACATAGCGTGGACTCCTCCTGCAAAGGCATAATCCCCTTTATGAAGCGATTGCATTTTTTTTCATTAACTTTTCAACTGAAGCAGGAATCACATTGTGATATCTTCCGATCACATTAACCCACATATATTTTAAGAATTACCTTTACCTCTTTGATTAAAACGAACGGGATAAATAACACCCCTGGCTATGGATGGTCCACGACAGGGCACCCAAAGCCCCCAGAGTCTCTTATGGTGGCACAAAACTGCTCAGCCAAGGGGGTACCGATGAGTTGTCACAGTGGCAGTACAAGGGCTGCAGGAGGGGGACAGCTACGAGAGCCCATTTTGTTTACATCCTATTTGTCTCTTTTTTTTTTTCCTGATTAAAGGTCTCTCTTCTCCGAGACATCAGGAGCAAAGTCAGCTGCAGGTATAACTTCCTACAGCAGCTCCTACCAGTTTTCCCTCAACGGTAAGCATAGTTCTGCTGGGAGCTATAGGACTGAAATCACCGAGGGGTGATTCTTACTCCACGGAGGAAGCCTCACAAACTGCAGAGCATCGTCTGAGCCCTTAATTTGGGCAAAAGTAGCATTTGGCTCACCCAAAACTTTCTCTGGTAAAATAACCTGCAGAACACATTATCTCTTCATGCATCTCCAGGAAACAATTCCGCTTCCAAACCGACTAGTTTGCCTGTGGTTATACAGACAGAGAGGGAATACAGTATTTACTTAATTTGGCCAATTTTGAAATCTTCCTTTAATTAGAGCTAAATCCAGTCTGTTCTTGAAAGTCTTTTATTTATACTACTCGGCGTCCCCACTGATACAATCAAACGAGAACTCCGCCTGCGAATATGTTTTTCCTCCTGCATTTAGAGCTCGTGGCATTCCACAACACTTGGAGGCCAAAGTCTGCGACTTCGGAGAACCAATTCCCTGGCAGGAGTCACTTCTTGTGAAAGTATTTTTTGGCCCAGAATGACAAGGCTTAGGCAGCTCCCCACAGTTCCCTATCACTAAAATACCACAAGCTATTATGGAATGAAAAGGAGTCACGAGGCTAAGCCAACGTCCTCTGGATCACTGAAAAGCCGAGAAGCTGATCCAATTTCAGAGGCTGATCCAATTTCAGAGTCTGTCCTAAGGAAAGACGGATTTCTTTTTTTTTCCCCCCAAATCACATTATTGTTAAAGCTCGTCTAGCCACATAAGACGATAACATCTTGAAGGGTGAAAGAATAACCTCACCTGCACGAACTGCCAGAGCACAAGTGCTTCTTTCCACAGCAGCAGCTAGGCTCAAAAACGAGCAGTCACCATCCAAACCCACTCGAGATACACGGCGTGATTTGATGAGCTGTACAGAAAGACCGGATTAGCAGCCCTACTAAATTAGCAGCTGATGAGCTATTACAGCTTGAGCTGCTGCATCCCCACCATGTGTAGCACTTGAGCTTGAATTCCCCTCTCCTGTAGCCTTGCTGCTGGGAGCTTAAAGGACCAACTAATTTGGAGCATGGTTTAATGTGGGGACAGGGCGTGGGGTAGTATTGGAGCCAGCTCAGGTACCTGCACAAGCCACCACTGTCACTTCAGGGATCGCTGGGTGAATGCGAGTGAAAACAGAGTATGACAAGGGAGCTGGCTGAGTCAGGGGGATGAAAAGAGAGTGGGTTTAGTCCTGATGTCACTTCAATGAGAGCTGAAGATCTTGAAAAGCTTTTTTCCCCAGAAATCTACTAGATATGAATTCGGTGTTCGCAGGGTTTAGGAGAGAAACATCCTTCACACACAAGCCATCAGGAGAAATTCTGTCACAGAGCGAAAGCACCTGGGTGAGGGAAAGCCTCAGTTCTTTATGAAACTACCGCCGAGTGGTTTTTCTTCAGATCAGTTCCTGAAGCACGTAGGTAGAGGGACGCTCAGTTTCCACCCCAGCGCGTGACAAGCAGGAGATGCCAATCTCATTAATTTGCACATTCTCACACATACACAAAGGCTGCAGGGAAAATGAGTATGCTCCTTCTTGCATAATGCCCTGGAACGTGGCAAACACGCTCCAAAGAAACCCTGAGAAGTCTTATTAGAGGCCGTAGAGCAAAGCATCGCGAGGCACACGCAAAAACAAACAAGGAAAGGCTGGGAAGGAGAACCGGACTTTACTTGGGCAAGGCGAGTGCTTTACATAGCGCGGCACGTGCCTCCAGCCATTTTCAGGGATTCCTCCTCTCAAACTCAAGCATTATTCTTTCGCTTTGTTGCAGACACAAGGATGGTGTCCCTGGGTGCTGCCGTATGCAAAGAAACACAGTCCCTGGACTTTCTCAGGGTGCAGGATTTGACACATAAAAACCCAACATGCAAAAAAACCTCCGTAAAGGAAGATGAAACAAATGAAACGTCACCAGTACCTCATTGTGGCATTTTGAAGCCCTTTAGCGATCTAAGTAGCAATGGAAAGCTTTGGAAAGCAGAGAACCAAAGCTGCTGGGTGCCAACGCGCAATTACTCTGTTTTCATCTGCTACTTCAGGTTTTACTAACATGGCAGAAGAAGAACCAGAGCTGAAGCAAGCACTTCACACCAAGACGATTCAGGATTTTTTCCTAATATCTTGTTATTTTTACAGAAACCAAACGTCTCCACCAGGATTAGGCCATAAGCCACCCGCAAAAGAATCCCAAGCATTGCCAAATATAAACTGTCCCAACCCCCCTTTTTTTTTTCCTTTTTCTCTCTGTCGGCAAACAAAACCCCATCAGCTTGTTTACACAGAACAGCAAGTGGCTTTGCAATTAAGGGAGGAGAAAATCCAACAACCGATTTGCATTCTGTTCCATGCAAATGGAGCGTTACTCAAGCCGGCAGGAAGGTAGGAAGAAGCAGCTCCCTCCAAGGAAGGATGCGTGGCAGGTCAAATCGCGTGGCTCGTTGGCGTATAAAAAGGAACCACAATAGAAGAGCGGCGCGGTAGGAAGGGCCAACCATTTCCATTTTCCTCCGAGAAGCTGCGAGTATGAATTAGAAGCTGTTAGTCACTGCAATGTGTGGGCGCAGGACACGGAGAATAATCGAGAGCTTTTGCAAATCCATAAACAATAGTCCTCGCCCAAAGCTGAACTATAGCGCAAAGAGAAACTGCTTGGCATGTAACTGACCTGCCACCAGCCCTGGGCAGGGCACAGGAACTTACTCTCTTTTTAAGCTGCTACCTGCTGAAGCCAGGCTTTGTCACGATCCCTCTCTCAGAACACATCAGCCACAGTGTTGGTTCTTGTGTAACAGAGAATGATGGTTAAAATCCCCCCCCAAACACTATAAATATGGGGAAAACCTCATCTGATGTCAGGACAACTGGGTGCTCTGTCAAAGGTGGTTCAGCTAACATGGGAAATGACAGCTCAGGGTCAAAGTCTCTCTATTTTTGAACATTTCCAAATGTGACACGTCAGGACTTAGCTTATTATGGAGAGATTTGAACTGCAGGCTAAGATCAAAGAATCCTGGGGTTGGAATCATTTCGGGTTGGAAGGACTTTTCAAGCTCATCCAGTCCAACCCCGCTGCAGGGAGCAGGAACATCTACAACTAGAGCAGGTTGCTCAGAGCCCCCAACAACCTCCCCTGCAATGGGGCCAGGGATGGGGCAGCGACCACCTCTCGGGGCAACCTGGGCCAGGCTCTCCTCACCCTCAGCACCAACAAGTTCTCCCTCCTCTCCACTCTCAATCTCCCTCTTTTAGTTTCAACCCATCCCCCTTGTCCTGTCCCTACAGGCCCTGCTCCAAAGTCTGTCCCCATCTTTCCGCCATGTCCCCCCTTGAAGCACAGTTTGGATCCAACTGTTGGACTAGAGCATTTTGATTATTTCTCACCATCTTTTTGTGAAGCCTCAGTTCTCTGGGTACTTGTTTTGTGTGTTTTCATGTGGAATCAGGACCGATCATGACACAGAGCTCGGCTTTGTGGACCTGCAACACTGAGGGCATATTGCTGTTGTTTGGAGAAATGCTTGTTCACCCAGTTTTAACAAAATCCAACATGAAGTAAATCAACACGGTGTTAAGAAAGCTTCAGTTTCAAAAGATGAGATCATGTAACCTTAACTTTCCTGTCTGTTATATCCAGCGGGTAGGCAGAATTCTTGCAGTTGTGCTTTTCGACAACCTTCAGCTATTTAGTCAGAAATCTCTGTTTCTGGAATCTTTCTGCGTTGTCATGGAAATTATCACCACGGCCCTAAGACCAGGATAACGATTTTATGACAAATTACAGGAGATAGGGAAGGAGAATATTTTGGCATAAGACAACACTTAGAAGGACAAAGAATTCACTTGACATTTTTTGCACCCTTAAAAGGCATCCAATTAAAAGATGACTCTCTAATGTCTGCCCAGTCTTTAGAACTGAGCAAATACAAAATCTCGTGATCTGCAGGAGATAGTTTTGTGCAGGATTCAATGCACACAGCCCAACCCTCCCACCTTTCACGATTACCTGCCCTCACTGGCTAGAGAATGCAAAATTTCTGCTACTTTCCATTGAGGGCCTCATTGACCTACAAACAAAACCAGCAGTTCAGCATCTGTCTAGAAAACAGAACCACCTAAGATGATGCGTATAAACGGAGATGCTATTTCTGATCTTTTTAGAGTGAAAAACAAACAGGAAAAACAAAACTTAGTAAAAAGTCCAGATTTTTTTCCTCCTTTGTTTTTTTTTTTCATTGAGACACGTTGTTAATGGGAGTCCCCCTGATCCCTGGAGGGGTTTCCAAGCCGTGGAGATGTGGTGCTGAGGGACACGGGGCAGTGGAGCCCTGGCAGTGCCGGGGGAATGGTTGGACTTGATGATCTTAAACATCTTTTCCAACCTAAACTATTCTACGATTCTGTGATTCTATTGTCTGAGCTGTTTTTAGTGCAGTTCTTGGAAAACCTATAAACAGACACGATGAATTAAATCTCAATAGAAAAAGCTTTTAGTAAAGAATAGAAAATATTTTCATTGGTTCGTTGTTTTGGGGTTTGGTTTGAGTTGTTTTTTTTAAAATATTAATACTCAAAACTGGAACTACTTCAAGAGTTTGAAATTTCAAAATTGGATTTTACTCACTCCTTTCTAACTAGCAAAAATCCCATCTTGCATTTATAAAAGGAAAGACTCTTCACATTAAAAGAGATTTGGCAAAGAAAGATGGTCCTGAAACAAACCTCCTATTTGTCTCTGGTGCTTCTGAGTTCCTCCTTTCTTTTTTTTTTTTTTTTTTTTTCCCGTGGCAATTTCAACCCTTTACCATCAGATGGCAGACGCTGACAAAAATTCGAGGCTACAGGCCCAGAGGCACAGAAAGCTTTTGGTTAATTCAAGTGCTTAAAGCTGAGAAAAAGAAGTAGGAAGGATTTTGTAAGACCGTCACTTACTGATGTGTAAGTATGACGGAAGCTCTCCAAACAGAGATCGTTGCAGCTCACGTAAGAAGGGGGGAAAAGAAGGAAAGGAAGGAAGAAGAAGCAAGAGAAGGAAGCTCTGCGCTGAGGGACGAAACCTCCTACTTGAAACCCAAACAAATCCCTTATTTGCTTCCTGTCGGACAGTAACTAACTTCAGTCTAATTATTTATTTCAAAAGAATAAAGAAACTTCCAGGTCTGCAAACCACCCCGGGAAGTGATTCAAAGCAAACCTCTGGAGCCCTGGTTAATGGTGCCAGCTCCAGAGAAGCTGCTCCGCTGGGGTTAGGACGGCTTTGAAGATCCGAATGGCTGGTTAAAGGCCTGCATAGAAGGACCAGGGAAAGACAAACAAGCCTCAAAGGCACAACACACCCCTCCCAGACCTGATAGCATCCTTTAGCCACTTCAAAAG
>WEIS01015671.1:17203-30966 GCA_013389965.1 Todus mexicanus | reverse complement strand
TTTGCAACACTTCTTGCTCTGCAAAACAAATTCTTGTTGCCCAACCACCCTCGCTCTGCTCTCCAATCAGATCCCACCTCCTTCCTTCTCACTTAAAATCGGGGTCACTTTGCCCGTTTCCTGGTACTGCCGCTGCAGAGCAGGGCTCGTAAATCCCATCGCTGCCACCAAAGGACTGCTACAGAAAGCATCTTTGGGCAGTGAAGTTCTTCCCTTCCCCAGGTGGGAAATTCAGGTGGGATGAGCTTCCAGGCTCATCTCCAAAAGCAGTTGCTTGTGCAAACAGGGCTCTGCTGCAAAGCAAAGAAGGGTAGAAAGAAGAGATCTAAAGGCTCCTGCCCATCTGCTCTCGGGCTTCTTCCCTTTGCTCTATCAGGGTGCCTTCCATTAAAAGGCAGCTCGCAGTTTAAAGGTCGTGTCAGTCTGCAGCTGCCTCTGAAAAGCTCACCAGGAAAATACTTGGGCAGTGAGTGAGTGGCTGGGTGGAGATGGCCTATGCACAGCCCCTCCGCAGCTATTGTTTGGCGCTCCTCTGAATGGCTTTGGAAGGCTCTGCCATGAAGAGCTGAGCTTTTCTCCCCCTCTGCCCACTCGCTTCTCCCACTTTCATGTTTTGTACTTCAGAGCTGGGCTGCTTCGCTAGCCAGGGTCAGCACAAGGTCATGACTTGTGACATGAGGTTAATGTAGTTGTTAAGTAACAACATGAGTCTTTGCAATGGCATGAATATTCCACCCCAGCCTCTCCCAGACACACACACGCTTTCCGTCTCCCGCCTGCAGCCTCGCTTGAATACTTGTGTAGTGTCAGGGCGACCCTGCGAGTCTCTGGGGCAATGGGCGATGCAATTAGATATATTTCAATCACCACCTACCCAGCAAAAATAAGCTATTTAAGATGTAGCACTGGGAGATTTCCAATCACTTAAAAATTCGGGCGAACATCGTGCCTGCCTTTTGACAGCTGAAAATGAGCGATAAATATTGCCTGTTCTGCTGCCACAACATTGCAGACAAGGCCAGAAAAGGGTAGGCTGATCCAAAACTCTACATTTCCTCAACACCTGCGGCATTTGTTCATTTACTGCGTACACTTAGGAGATGCCTTAGACAAGCTGGATGAGAGTTTGGGAGACGGAGATGTGAAAATCATGGAATTGTATTTCGAGTTTGCAAATCTTTGCAGTCAAAGCACTTTGATGTGAGGGTTGTCTTTGGGAGGATGAGAAGGAAGAGGGAGATGAAAGGAGGGTTTAGAAAGTGTCAAGCCAAGATGCACCAAGGTTTTTTTTCTACCCTCTTCTGACAAAATGCTAAGAAATACATGATTGAATCGATACCTTAACAAATACTTCTATTTTCTGTACTTCAGATGAACGTACTCCAGGTAACATAACTGACAGCGGGACACCGGGGCAGATATTAGCATCACAATATGGTACAAGGCCCCTGTTTGATAAGCACATGCAAGTGTGAAAGGGGCAATAGTTAGGGCTGGAGAGGAGAAATCCCACCAACTGTCTGCTTTGCTAATGACTCAGCTTTGTCTGAATTCTGCAAGGGGTCTCAGAACAGCTCTTTACCTACCTCCCTTAATCTGATGGGACTCGTTTGATCTCAGCTGGATCTGCCCCTTCAGTTTACAAAGTACAATGAAAGACAGATAAAGCCTCCTGAAAACACAGCATTCAAACTACAAGCCCCTAGAAAAGAAGCCAAATGATCTTAAACCCAAAACTTGCAACTTTAATGGCTAAGATTTTGAACCCAAGATCGCCCCTGAAAGAAGGGGGCTGAGGCAAGCTGTGCTTGGTATCTGGCTCTAAATATGAGCCAGAGCGGCAAGGCAAAGCAAACCCAACAGTACAACTGCCCTTCAAGAAAGAGAACTGAAAACTCAAATCTCTTAGTTTCACAGACTTCTCTATCCGCAACAGCCACCCAGCTGCAGACCTGCAAACTCTCACTGCGGTGTTGGGTTTGTAAACCACCAGGTATTTCGCAGCTCCGCGTCAGTTTGACAAGAGCTATCAGGAAAAGAAAGCGGATCTCATTTCTCCAGCAGAGGAGATATCAAAGCATTTGGAAACGGTTATTGTTGTCAGAATCGGGAGTACAGCGGCATTTGGGGCTGCAACATGAGTTGTAAAGCTACGGCTTAGTGTTCACAGCCAATACTAACCAGGAGAAACATCCAGAATGGAATTCCTCTTGGATGCAAGTCCCTCTGGAGGGTGCTGTGCTCAAGAGCTGCTGTCTCAGGAGGTGACACGACCAAGCAGGGCGGTGCTACTCATCAGAGATCCCGCGGGTGTCAAGGACAGGAAAGGAAATGAAGCTGTGTTGGTTTTCTCTCCAGTTTGGTTGTTACCCAGCTGATGGGTGCAGTGGTGAAGCTACAGAATGAATCCCAAGGGACCGGGACCCTGTCAAGCACTGCCTTGCTTTTGTTTCAGACCTCCAAAGGTTGGTTTGAGATAAATACAGCAAATAAATACAGCAATTTACTATCTTGTCTAGATAAAGTAGTATTTCAGAACCTCTTTTGTGTTGCCTGCTCAGTGATAGTTTTATCGCTTTAGATGGGTCTGATGTTTTCTGAAAACCAGAGGTACCAGGTTTGGGTTCAGACAGTTGTCACTAAAGTCGCTTTAAAAGCGACTGTCATGGTTTTCCGTGGTTCTCCACGGACTTACAGCAGCTGGGCAGTTATAAAGCAGCCCACAAAACATCTGTGAGAGGCGGCAGGGAAGGCAGTTGGTTCCTATATGCCACAGATGTGGAGACAGCAGGCAAATTAAACACAGCAGGACAATATGGGCCCTGGGGGAACTTGAGTTTTCTTTCCTAAAGTGAACCGTTTATGAGGGGGAATGGGCAGGACCAGATCTGGCGCAAGCTCCAGTCAGCACAATCGCTGTCTCCTTCTCCCTTCCTCTGCCAGGGATCTCTAATCTTGACTTGCAGCTTCCAGCTATGCTAACCTGCCATCGTCTTCAAGACTCACCAAAGGGCTCAAGTCCCAGGGTCTCCTCTTGGAATTCCACCTGTGAGTGACTAAACAGGGCCTGGGGCCACCAGCCAAATATTATCTCTAACCCTACGACATTTTTTCCTTCCGAGTCTTTTCTCCAGAAGAGCGACTCCTCTTTGCTATTTACTTTCTTGGTAGAAAGTAGGACAACGCTCGTCCTCATCCTTATATTTCTGTTGCCTGATTCTTCCTCAAGACTCTCACTGTTGATCTGCGACCCCTGCAAACTAGGAGCGTTGCACGGAATACACAAGTGTATCAGTACTTAAAAACAAGTGTTAGGATGCTTTGTCTAAGTGCTGACTGTTGGGAAAAATATTGATGCCAAGGATCTAAACACCAAGAAGGGAAAGATATTATTTACAACAACCTATGTGCGTCACACTGGGATGAAAAAAAACCATACAGGTAGAATAGTAAAACTTATTCGAGTACAAAAATTACTGCAAAGGGACATCAACCCCTCACGGTGCTCTGTGTCTGAAAAATGATGTTATTTTGAATGGCACCTACCATAATGTACTAAGACATCACCAAACTTTTCTACAGAATCACAGGCTGGTAGGGGTTGGCAGGGCCCTCTGGAGCTGCTCTGGTGCCACCCCGCTGCTCCAGCAGGGTCACCCCGAGCAGGGGGCCCAGCATCGCAGTGTCCAGGTGCGCTTGGAATCTCTGCACACAAGGAGACTCCACAACCTCTCTGGGCAGCCTGGGCCAGGCTCCAACACCCTCCCCCCAAACAAGTTGCTCCCCCTGCTCAGCTGCAACCTCCTGGCTTCCAGTTGGTGCCCGCTGCCCCTTGGCCTGGCGCTGGGCACCCCTGAGCAGAGTCTGGCCCCAGCCTCTTGCCCCCCGCGGGCCCTTGAGCTCTTGCTCAGCATTGCTCAGCTCCCCTCTCAGGCTGCTCTTCTCCAGCTCCACAGCCCCAGGGTTCTCAGCCTGGCCTGCCCACACAGATGCTCCAGGCTCCTTTTGAACTAATGCAATAAAATCCTTGGGGTTTTTTCCAATAATGAGGCAAAAATAAGATAGACAAAAGCTTCCCATTGTGAATAATCTGCATAAAGACAGAATTTTGTTACTGAAATAAATTGCCGAAATTAATATATAGGAAATAGGTACTATGCATTAACAGAACCAGACTGAAGAGTTGTAGGAGGAAGACCAGTACAGAAACATGCCAGCAGAGGGTACTCACACTTTGAATATCCCACTGGAAAGCTCCTGAGGGCCGGAGGGATAACGCTGGAGGACAGCAGGGGACCTTCCGGAATCAGGGAAGTGCTGAAGTGGATGAAAGAACGCCTGTAGCTGCTTAACCACTCTCCTGTCACTGAAGAGCTTCGCCAGGAGCAGCTGCGAGTAATGGAGCGCAAATAAAGAACGTAAATCAAACTCGGAAAATGTTGCCGCAGACAATGATTTATAAGTTGTTTCCAAAAAAGCTGCTCTTTAACCATCAGTCTTCTAGGACAAGCAGAAGGTCATACCTCTAACAAAACAGCTAGATTGATGAAACTATCATCAACCTACCTGTTACGCTCCTGCAGCTAAAATGCTACGGCTAAGGGAGCACAAGTCCAAGTGTAAGTAGCATTATCAGTGTATATGTACTCACACCAGGACGAGATCGGGAAATAAACAAGAGGGCAGAAGCACCCTTCACCTTTCGGAGGCTTGTACGCATTAAATGATAGAAAAAAAAAAGCCCCTCAAATCTCTCGGGACACCGCTATGAAACCTGGGGTTTGAGCAGGGCTTGCTCTCCATGACACCCAAGCTTCCACCACAAGGGCAGGTGCTGAGCTAGGATCAGGATATTCGGCACAAAGACAGACCCAAAAGACTCCTCAGGGAAAAGAGGAACGAAGCTCTGGGATTCTTTAGCTATAAAGGTGCTTTGGGGGCGGTAAGAACGGTTCATGCTTCAACTACCCCATGATCTATACCCTTAAGAGCAACGTGGACTTTAGCTGCCATATTTCGAGTAATCTCATCTTCATTTGTTGTAGTCTGGCCACGCATGAGGAGAGCTCGAGGACGCTCCATCTAACTTAGCCTGGTGTCATCTAAGGACAGGTACCTCACCTGCTCCGTAAGGTACTACCCAGACGGACTCGCAGTGGTGGTTTAGTCAAGCAGAGAAGATGCCTGTGGCAGAGCCCAGTCATTTTAGCAAATTCTAATTTAAAAGCAGCAGAACTTTGTTGAACATCCAGTACCGGGAAGAAGAGAGGGGAATTATATCAGTATCAGCACCCAGACAACTGATCCTAATGAATGCAGCTGTCCCTTTTTAGATTTTATTATTATTTTACTCGAACCAAAACACTACTTGGATTCCTCCTCTCCACCTTTGTTATTACTCTGGACTGCAGAAACATGATAGATACCCCCCTGCTCTGTGCTAAGGTACTTGGAAGCAACATCTTGGCTTCCAAAATTCTCAGGAAAAAGGAGTTTCCTTATGATGCATCTACAAGACAGGCCTTCAAAGAAGTGACATTTCATAAGCAATATTTAATAATCCAAATTACTGAGCACCGAGTTGCCTTTTACCTTGTTTTGAACCCTACGCGCCAGCTTAACTGCTACTGTAACATCACTACTGCAACTTCGAGTCATATCAGAGATAAATACAGCACGCCTGTCTTTGACTTGGGGCCTTATCTGGCAAACTTGCCAAAGAATTCCACACGCGAGCCTTCCTCTCCCCAGCAGCACATGAAACGATTGAGGAAGCCTCCCTTTTTGTAGAGAGCAAGCCGACTGCTCGATCAATCTTCACGCTTATCAAAAGCAGAAAGAAATATCCCGAGCTGATGTAAACATGAATAAGAGCAGCCGCTTGAGTCCTGTTTAACACAGGCTCTCTTTGTAGTGCTGTAGTGACTAAACTTCTCCGTGCCTCCGTTTCTAAATGGGTAATAGGACTCGGAAACTGGGAGTCTGCCAGGAGGCGAATCTGCAAATTAATATCTGCAAAGTGCTTTTTGATGATTAGGTGAAAAGAAATTAAGAAGGACCGAGTAAAGAAGGCAAACTTGCCAGTGGACTCGTCAGCAGAGGAGAGCTTCCACAGAAGGGGAGGAATGTAGTTAGACCAGAAATCAAAAGGTGTCATGCGAGCTGCAAAAACCGAAAGAAAAGCATCTTCCACCACAGGACGGAATTTACTGTGTCCTTGAGGTGGAGCAGCCAGCTGAAAATATTGGTCCCTGTAAACCATTTGTGAGATATGTTTCAGTCCTACAGTTGAAGAAATTCTTCTGAACTATACAAACCCTGGTAAACAGATAAATAACTGGGATGGCCCTCACTCAAGCAGAGACGCAGCACGTATGGGTTTGACTTCTTTGTGTTTTGTTTAGTTTTTTTCAATATATATATACAAGCATCATGACTTTGATCATTGCATCTTCTGTGAAATGTAAAAAGGATAGTGCTAGAAGTGAGCGCTGATTTCTGCTCTTGCTAATTGAATAGATTTAATATCAGTTCCCTTCAGAAAACGCACTGGGGTATATACCAGGTGATATCCTCAGAGAAACTGGTTCTTAAATACATCTTCCGTGAGGAGAGCCAACAGCGTCGCTCTTGCATTTCTTACCAATTCAGAGCAGGGCTATGACCACAAGAGCAGTTTTAATTTGAGTACAAGGTACTCGGAGAATATTATAGGAGAGATCTGTGCTCTGTTTCACCTGACGTCTCTTGAATGTTTATTAACAGGATTATTAAAGGTATTTCTTGAGTACAGGCAGCAAGATTTGTCTTCCTGCATGCACTAATGCATCTAATTCAGGAGAGAAGAACCAATATCACCAACTGGCATAGAACAGCCTCAGGGCTGTCATCAGAGCATGGTGGTCAAAACACAACTGAAAGCTCTTCCAGTGAAGGTCCATTTAAAATATTTAACTGCAATCACAGACATATTCTATTGTTAAAGCAACTGCTTCATATCAAAGTCAGATTCCTTCATTTTCTCGGTATTTTGAAGCTCACCCAAGTCTGGATGTCTGAGCTGGAGGGAGTCACACCTTGCCCAGGACTCTTTTATTATGTTCAGACTGCAGAGTCTTAATAACGTGACTCAGGCAAATTATTCGTAGTAACAAAACCCTGACTTAGTAGCTCTTTTGCTAACATTCTATAGAAGACGTTTGTTTTCTTATGTTAACTCACCGCTGGAATGTATTTAACAAGGTCCTTCTTCCTAAATCATGCATAGCTTAAATTCAAGGCAGGCTGCTTAAATCTGGTCAGAACAGTCCCTCAGGGCCGCTTACGCCGGTTGAAAGACGAGCCTATATAATACCGGTCAATATTCTTGTGGATGAAAACACGAAAGGGTTGGTTTCCACTGATGGTGACCTGAGTGTTCAGGGAGAGAACTGGCTGGAAGAGAGTTAGTATTGAAATATGCTGCGCCAAATGGAAGTACCCTTTTTTAACTGGACTTATCACCATCTCCTGCACCAGAGTCCAGCACAACAGGGGACTTAAATTACTGCAAAGATTCATCATTATGGTCAAGAAACTCGTGCACTACATCCATGAAAACTCTCAGAAAATCTGAGGCATGTGGTCTAGAATTTAAGGCAGCAACTCTGTAGAGTTATATTTCTCCAGAAGAAGGGCTTAAGTATGTGTTACAGAAGCATGTAGGACTTCACAGCTGGGTCTGCCAAAACCCAGCCTGGTCACAGTTCCACGTCGCGGGAGAATTATTTTTAAAAATTAAGTCCTCCTAGGAAAGGTTTTTCACAGCTGTATTATTGCTGTGACACTTGAGATTTCTATTTTAGAGTTCGTCTGGAAAATGAGAAGCTATCTACAAGCACAACAAGAGCAGAGAGTGCACCTTGTAAGACTGGAAGGGGACTGGCGCTGTGGCTATGGGAGAGTACCCAGTGGCTGATAATTCAAAATGAAAGGTGATTAAAGCCCTCAAACTCCTACCTACCGAGTATTTTACACTTAGGCTGGAGAAATAAAGGTGCTCTGTCTATTGCCTTGAAACAAGGAATGAACAAGACCTTGAACGTACTGCAGAAATGCCACACTGTGCTCTATATTCCACCAGCCGGACGTTGCTGCTGCTACTCAACCCTTGCGGCAGGGAATCGACAGACAATAGTAGTGCTGCAGGCTTCCTGTGACTCCTGCTTCTCCAGGAAGACTGCAGTGAGCTGCTGCAATCTCACTTGGGACTTGAAGGGGAAGAGTTTCCTGTTAGGGACAGGATAACGCCCCTTGACGGACGCAGCCTTTTCCTCTGACCCAGCTCTCCAAGAAGCGGAGCCCATAAACAGAGACAGCAAAAAGGCAGCGTTTGCTTTCAAACAGTTATCAGAACAAAAGTGGAAGCAACATAAATTCCAAACACTGCCCAAACACCTTATTTAGCGAATACTCTGTATCAGAGAGCAGCAGTGCCTCCCTGGCTCCAAATCATACAGAAAATATTCCCCTGCTGATCAAGTCTACTTAGTATCTGTTATCAGTGTCAACTAAGAGAACAGTGTTGCAATTATGGCCTATAAAGTTAAATGAACAGCATGCTTGCTTTATAAAATTAATTGCTAGAAATTCGATGGTACCTTACCTCTTTCTTCAAGACGTTCATAAGGGAGGAGAGTCAAGGCGTTTGGGGCCAGCATCACAAAAGGCCAAATCCAATCCTATAAAATAACAACAAAAAATTCAGTGGGACCTGAAATTGGCCTAATGAAATGTCATTTTATCTATCACTAAAATGTCTTTCCTGATAGGTGCTCTATTCCTGAAGTCCCATTTAAAATACTTCAACACAAGCACAGCAATGAAAAGAAATCTGTGCGGGTTACGAAGCAGCTGCAACGCTTCAACGGGATCATTTGAAAATTATGAAATAGCCATCAATATTATTTGCAACAGCAAGTCAGGAACACAATTTGCTCGATGGACTTCCTTTTAATTTAAGCTATCATGTCTGCTCCGCCGTAAAAAGCCAGATGGGTTATTCCCCTCCTAAGAAAAGCCAGATGCCCTCTTGATATCTGCCAACACACGTTTTTCTACAAGCAGAGAACCAATCTGCTTACTTCTAATGAAAACATTCTACAGATCCACCAAATAAAGCGCTCCAACATTGTTAATAACTGACCACCGTTAATAAGACACCACCAGGAAAGATAACGTGAAATAGTCCTAAGTTGTTATGAACACATACAAGACACTTGTGTTTTATTTCTTAATAATCTATTTGCTCCCATTTATATGTTTCAAACACTGGGACTCCGACGACTTCATATAAATACAGTATGCTGTGCATATGGAGCAATAATTGGCAGCAACCGCAACAAAATACTGTGAAAGGAACAAAAGTCCTACAGAATCTGGCAGAATGAACCCAAACAATGTGCTCAGGACCTTGGATTTACCAGAATCCCCTGTGCCTTCATGCACGAGCCCTTCCAGGGCTCTGCTTTACACAAAAGGGAGATTCCAGGCCATTTAATCATGAATTCCTGGGATGACTCTCTCTCCTTGTTTGTGGGATTTGTTTTCTAATTGTGTTTACATTCTTGTGCGTGGGTTGGGAATTTAGGTTTGTTTGTGATGGAACATCAAAGTTGAGTCCCAAATGAACACCGTGCAGTCGTTTCTTCTTTGCACCTTCCCGTGAGAGGACGACAGAAGCACTCGCAGCTACCAAGTTTTATGTAGCATTAATGGGATTAAACTAATCTGCAAACCTTTGCGCGGTGTGATTTCGCTTCCTCGTTCCATTTTCCTGCTGTTATTGTTCCTGTCGCTTGCTTATTTGTATCTTATCTTCCAAATTTGATAAAAATAGCTTCCTAAATCTTCAGGTGAGAAAAAAAAAAAAAAGGAATATTACCATTCTGTAAACACCTAAGTGTATTTAGTTGATATATCTAATTCTGCTCGTCACAAAGCGGCGTTTTCATCCTGACCTATGCACCGCCCAGGTTTACGGCCCACAATCTCTCTCCACACAGCATCGCAGTGGTTACTGTACAAATTGCACCATCACACGCAGGAAATTATCAGCAGTGGGAGCAGATAAAAGCTCGAACTGAGATTGTTGTGTGTTTTCATAGAGGGTTTTCTCGGTTATCAGAAGCTACGCAAGTAATTCAGCAGAACTGCTAGTCAATAAAAAGCCCTCAAGTTCTGCAGAAGAACTTTGGCGTTTCAAAAGTAGCAGGGAGTGAAGACCAACAGACCGTGGGGTTTGCAAGAGGTGCCAGTGAAGAGGCAGCCGACTGAGATTCTCATCAATGTAAGGTTAACTGAAGTTAGAATTGGAGTGTTGCATGAGAAACTATTTCTCTCCCAAACACTGTGATGTGTTTCAGGCAAAACATTTACACCTGAAACTGCATGAGCTGCTGTTTGGATTTACACAACACACACACTGCTCACACAAGAATCCAGAGGAGCAATCCATTTACGCTTTGCAGGCTGAATGCTCCGCTGTGGTTTGGGATCCTTCCTCGCCAGGATCACTTTCATATTTAGCCACTATGCTCTTCTAACTGCTTGCTTCTGTACTAGCAGGGAACAATCTCATCCATCCACACCGTCCCGAATTACAATCTAGACGGGGGAACTGATCTGTCTGGCTTACAAAATAGAGGCGTCCATTTTAAACATGTCTATGTGTTTTAAATAAAATGTATTTGTAGAGATTTTTCACCTGGTTTGTTTTCCAGGTGGACCAGTATCCCGACCCAGTTCACCCACTGCGCAGCCACACCAAGAGCTGCAGACACAGCTAAGGGTTGGGGTGCTGTGTTGCAAGGGCAGGAACGAGGAGCGGGTAGGAACCAGTAAGACAGCAACATCTTGGTGTCATCAAGCCACAGCCTTATTTATGATGTGGCTGCTTTTGCCTGGGCTAGGGAAGAAATTAATTTCAGTTCCTTACATCTGTGTTAGCTCTGCAGAAGAGACCTGTATCCTCGGCGAGTCCATGTAGTAACCGTGACTCAGTGTGACTCCTTTATTGCAAAGCCAAACCAAAATTCCAGCACACTTCTACAATAAACTTTCACCATATCTTAATTATGCATAGGCGCGTTGTCCACTCGGAAAAACAGGTCATCGCGCACGATAAAAATCTCCCAGCGAGTGCTAACTAGACAGAATTCCTAATTTTACAGATTTGCATCCATTTGAAACCTCCCTGGGGTTTGTCTTCCTCACACCCAGAGTTCACCCACACGTTTCCTGTCCTCGCTGACGGAGCTGGAGGCTGCACCGAGGAGAGACTGGTGCTGTGCTCAGGTTTAAATCTCTCCCCGCACGAGTGCTCCAGCTCCACTGAGCTTAGCTTAAGCCTTTGTCTGTTTACACGCAAGCCAGCGCTCAATATAAATGAGTTACGGCTTAATGAGCACAGGCTCTGGTGAGAGGTTGGCTGACAGTGCAGACACAGCTCCACGTCTCCGCGCCGGGCTCTGGTGCTCGTGTCTGAGCTGGCAAGGCCCTTCCAGCGATCACACTGCTCGCTGCTCCTCCTGCCCCAAACAAGAGCGTAACTGCACAAGGTCTCAGATCAGTCAAACACTTTATCGTTAAAATATTTCCTTCGTTCAGGACAGTGTGCGGATGGGACACAACCCATCCTTCCCAGCCTTCCGAGGAAACCCCATCAGCAGTTAATTTAGCCTAACTAAAATCAATGGGTTCGTAAATCTAAACCTCTACAAAAATACCTTATACTTCATGCCCTCTGGCAGCACGGATCTTGTTGAGCAAACGTGCGCTGCTGGAGTGCCCTGGTTCCATTAGACTTCCGACAATGATCTAAACAAAAAGAAGACAGGACCTCGTTAGATTTTCGGTACACGGCATATCTCCTGCGGTCTCACCTGTGCCACACAAAGATCCCCTCACACGCCGACCAGCTTAGCTCGCAGCCCCTCACTGGAACACTTCAATAGACAAAAACAGGAGCAGAAGGATTTTGCGAGCTAGCAAAGAACCAAAAAGATTACATAAGAAATTTAACACAAGATGGGTAAATGGAGCCAAATCAGCCCATGTGTGACATAAAAGATGACCTCTTCTATCTGTACCAACATTTCTTGAATAGTCTTGAATAACACAGATCCCTAAAACAGCAAAGGCGTTTTCAGGGCATTTAAAGCTTTTACTCCTCTCTCCATTTAAATCTATTTCAGCAATTATGGGACATGCCTCAACGATCAAGCGCAGCCAGGTGAGTGCTAGTTCCACCTGCCCTACATATTACCTATGGTAACCTACAAAGGTTTCCTTCCTAACAGATCCTCTTTTAAATCTATGGTTTAGTATTCCACTTTTTTTTCTCTATTGGCAGAAGCATCGGCTTCTTTATCACTTCACAACCCTCTTGGCTGCAGCAAGACTTTACACGGTTGTGTGATGAACCAGAGAGAGAGAAATTATAACCCAAGAAAATGCTGTGGGTTGGGGTTTTGAGGTTTATTTATTATTTTTTAGTTCTAGTTCACTGGGTGGACCCAGTTGTGATCTGGCACAAAGCAGGGCATGATACACAACCTCCTTTGGGAGGAATTCCTGGCTTGGATGTAGTGCTACCGTAGCTTGACAACTTTTAGACCTCACCTGGTTTGATGTTTTGCTGTTTGGAAACCTGAGTTAGAGGGAGCTGCCTAAATTTGAACTCTGGAAGCTGGATCTTTACAATTTATAGTAAAACCACAGAAATTCGCACTGTTGCCTCCAGCGTCATCCCTTCCCTGTCTCTCAGCAGCCACCAAGCATCACAGCACCACAGCCTGCTACTTAATTCCCTAAACTCTTACAACTTTCCTCGACAACAAACTTAGTGCGAGTGCAAACCAAGTAATCCAGTATTTCTGTCTATCTCCCAGAAAATGTAAATGCAAAAAACCCCAACACCGTAATTTCCCTGCAAAGCCTGCGCTTGCCTTCAGCCGGCTGAACTCCAAGTTGCTCCTTGCACTCAGGACCAGGCATCAGGTTTTGCTCTTTNGAGAGAGGGAGAGGAGAAGGAGAAGAGAATGAAAGGAGGGGGAGAGGAGAGAGGGAGAGGAGAATGAGAGGAGAAAAAGCAGAGGAGAGGAGAAGGAGAGGAGAGAGGAGGAGAGGAGCAGGAGAGGAGAGAGGGAGAGAAGAATAAGAGGAGAGGGAGAGGAGATAAACTCCCCTGGGACGAGGGTCTGGGGACTGAGACACCCCTCAGGATCTGCGCCCAGAGAGCCGGAGGAGCAGGGGGAGAAGGTGTCAGGAGGGAAATGTTCCCCACAACGGGGCAGGGGCAGGAACACGAGTAAGAACAGGAGCAGGGTGAGGGGCAGGTCTGTTGGGGCTGTGGGCGGCCCTGAGGGAGGAAGGAGGAGGAGGAGGAAGAAGGAGGAGGAGAGCTCGGCAGCGCTGAGGGGGGGGCCGGGCTGAACCAGGGCGGGCAGGCAGGAGACACCTGGGCGGCTGCGCTGTTGTCTCCTCCTCCTTCTCCTCCTCCTCCTTCTTTCACGTAGGTTTCGACTTTCTTTCCCCACCCGGAAACTTGCTGGAGACGAGCCGCGCTCGCCGCCCCGTNTACGGTATTTTTTCAGCACGGCAGAGGCCAAAGGACACCGCCAGGCAGAGGGAACACCCCCGGGGGTGCCCAGAATCACCTCGGAAGGGAGAAGATATATCCTGGAGAGGGGAGAGGAGAGGGGAGAGGAGAGAAGGGAGAGAAG
>WEIS01015671.1:0-16984 GCA_013389965.1 Todus mexicanus | reverse complement strand
TCCTCCTCCTCCTCCTCCTCTCCCTCCTCGTCCCCCCTTCCCCGGCGCCCACAGGTGAGCGGAGAAGGGGCCGGGGGCTCCCATGGCGGTGGGGGAGGTTTGTCAGAGGTAGGGCGGCAGCTCCTGCCCCTGAACTCGGGGGGTATCTCAGTCGCGACTGAGAAATATCGGGGTGTTTATCGTGACATAAAGGCAGGGAGCACCCTCCTGCTGCCTGCCCCTGGAGGGTTTTTCAGCTCTTCGAAGCTGGGGCCTGGGTGGGACATCCCCCTCCTCTGGCCGCCTGTGTGGGGGTGAGGCACAATTCCCACTGCGAGGAGGTGGAAGGGGTGCGAAGTTGGCAGGTTTCTGGTGTTGTGCTGGGTGGTTGGTGCAGGAAAAAGGTTATAAATAGACGCTGAGATAACAGGCAGAGCGGAGCGATGCGGTCGCGGGGCCATTTGGGGAAGGCAGGTGGATGGGAAGGTTTGGAAGAAGCTTTGAAGGGGTGCTGTGTAACCAGAGTGGGGTTTTTTTTATATACATATATAACTTAGGAGCTTTTGGTGAAGCGAGGCGAAGCCTGAGTGCTGCTCAAGGGCTGGTCCCGCTCGGCCTCGCTGCGTGGTTGTGTCCAGCTGACATCTCCCTGCTCGGCCACGAGCCCCGATTCCGGCACAGTCAGCCCCATGCCAGCGCAGGTGGTGGCAGGGAGAGCGGGACTGCCCCTTTCGGTGGCACTGCAGCCTTTAGTTTGCTTTAAGCCATGCTTGGAGCTGCCCTTTCAACGCCTTGAGCAATTTCTTTGGTCCTACTTTACCTCTGTGAAGCGAGCGGTGCAAAGTGAGCGTTGCCCTGTTGCTTGCCAGACCGAAAAGGGTCGTCGTTTCGCTTTTTGCTCCAGTTTTTCAGCCAAGGAGGAAGGACAAGAACGGGAGAAAGGCTCCGTAGGAAACACTGCTCCAGCTGAGGTGCTCATAATAAGTGTGAGGAGAGGTCTCTGCTGGGCGAAGGGCATGTCGGGGCTGGGTCACAGCATACAAGCCTCTGGAGATAATAAGCAGCCCAAGGAGGTTTCTGTCTCTTGTCGCGCGGCCCAAGAGTTGTCCAGTCTCACCCTTCAGCCTCTGGAGACTCCAGAGCGGCGTGAGGTTTGGGTGCTGCGGTGCGGCTTCAAGAACTGTAGATCTCCCCCCGCAGCGATGCCAGTTGTGTGCTGTGCCTTTGAGGGACGGCGCTGACGTTTGTCCTTGATGCTTGAAGGCCAAGAGCTCTTTTTGGCAGCTCTCCAGCGAAGAGAAGGCAGATTGTGCACATGGCTCCTTCAAAACAAAACTCCTTTCTCTTAAGTTACACGCTCAAACTCTTCTTTTACAGGGTGACTAAGCAGACGTAGCGTGTCTGCTGCTGAAAGGGGCTCAGGCAGTGGTAATATTTATTCCCTGCCCTGAAGGAATTTGCTCCCTGAACCAGCTCGTGTAGTCAGAGCAGCAGCAGGGCTTGTGCAGGGTGAAAACAAAAGGGTCATACGGCCGAGGACGGAGCAGAGAAATGATAAACAGGAGGTCAACCTTTTATGGGGTTCGCTAGCTGTTGGAAACCTCAGCAGTGCTGCAAATCCACAGCTGTGTTCACCTATTTGCCTCCTCTAGTGTGCAAGCTTGATGCGTCTGCAACTAATTTAAATAACGGAGATGTACTGGCATAATACCCCATGAAAACAAGTGGAGGGGGAAGGATCTGGGGCATGCAGCAACAAGGAACCTTGCCTGTCGAAAGACAGTTTTCTGTTCAAGTTTCTAACCAAACGAACAGTGAGGGAAGTGAGCAAGAGTTCAGAAACAAACCCATCCTTATGGCCTGGGGAATGAGAGCTGCAAAAGGTGGAAGAAACAGTTCCAGAAGGGACCTGGCAGCTAAATGACCTCCAAAAAAACCCCCCGTGAGGTTCAAAGAGACGTGATGAAACAGGTTGAGGATGACTCTGGATAACATTAGTTCTACCTGAATGGTGATTCCAGAACTTCAATTAGAAATTGTAATTAATGGCTTCATAAACCGTGGTGGTGCTGTACTTCCCCAAGTACGGTTAATAGATGAATTTACATGTGCTTGTGAGATTGTAGAGTCTTGGAATGAATAGTATAATAAGAAACATAGAAGAATAAATATAACTACAGAATAAAATACCTGTAGCTCACGAAGCACCCCCTGCTGTACTGGGTTATTTTTCCTTGTGTAATGCCTCATAATTCTTGTTTTCTGCATTAAGAAAAAAATCCTTCTATGTTGATTTTACTTTGAAAATCAAGCTGCATCGTTTCGTTCTGATCGCGTAGATCTCGCCAGAGTGGCTGCAGCTGCTGTCTTACTCACAGCCCTGAGTATGTTTTGCTGGTTTAATACAAAACCCTCTTGTTTGGCTTTTCCTTCTCAGCTTACTCTAGTGGTGCTGCTCGTGCAGTTGTTAGGAATCGGGTTTGACAGTCCCTCGTCGGTTTATGTTCCCTGATTTATAGCACAGAAAACGCTGCTCTTGGCTTAGAAATTCCTTGACGCGAATCGAGTTTGAAAAGGTGTAAATACCTGGCGATCTTTTGAATGCTTCGGATAAGAAATCGCACATGAGCCAGCGTCTCACAAACCATCTGAAGCGTTCGAGGGGGTTTAGATCAACGCGAGGAGTAGGAATGATGGTGCCGGTCCAGGAGGAAGCACTTAAGGCTGGAAGGAGGGAAACAGAATAAAGCTGGAGGAATTTGGAGAGAATTCGCTACAGGCGAAGGCTGGGATAACGTTATGTCGGTATAGGGGCCCCCTGACTTTAGAGGGTCTGTGTGCAAATTTTGTTTGGAGACAGTAATGTTCCTTATTTGGAATATTCTGGAAGGGATTATGTACTTAAAAAAAACCAACCCTTTATCTAGTGCTGACTGCTCTTTGCCTGCGCGCCTTAACTCAGGCAAGTTTTGTAATGAGCAGCTGCAGCAGACTCTCTCTCTTTGCAAGCTGATTTTCTGACAGTTAAAAAGGGCCTGAGATAAAACTTGCTCGGCTCCTCCGAGAGCTTCAGGGGCTCATCTGTGATACCAGTTGTGTTGCGCTTGTTGGAAGTCCAGTAAATCATGATAGGCCCTACTTTTAAAGTCCTCAGACTTATTAACCTCCCGCCCCTAGACTAATAAATAACAGATAAATTCTTCTTGCCTAGTAAACGCTGCCGCAGGTCTCGGAATAGAAAATAACTCAGTAAGCCAACCAGCCAGCCCCTGCGCTTGGGAACCTTAGATCTGAGGATATCCTCTTCAACATGATCTCAGCTGATAGCGAAGAAAAATTGTCGCGTGATTGTTTTTAAGTAGGATGCGTAAAAATAAACGTGATGGGTCTTCTGGGGCCTTTTTGTATTTAGGAGTAAAAAGAGCCCCCAACCTGTGAGGTAAACACGTGGGGCTACTTGGCTGCTTTATTCATCAGGCTGGAAACTGCTCCTAGAAAGGAGATTGTCTCCCCGGTTCGGTGCTGGGAGGTGAGGTCGTTCACGGGTGCCTGAGGAAGAATGCGATTGCTGCATTGATTTGTGGATGGCGGAAGGACTTTGGTCTGTCGTTCCAACTCTTTTAACTGGCGAGACAGCCACTCCCAATTTCAAATTATTTTTAGAGCGAGGGAAAGTATAACATCATTATCGTTTTACGCATACTGCAAATATGTGCCCGGGAAGGTAAGATACCAGTGGGGCTTGGAGACCTGTTTCTGATGCCAGCTTAGGCACAGCTTGAAATCAGGATAAGATTTGAAAAACAAAACCAAAGAAAAAGCCCCCAAACCCAAATAAGAAGTCTCTCCTGCGGTTTTGTTTCCCCTTAGTTGTGAGGCTCGTCTAAGTCTAAAGTCAACACGATAGACCAGGAGAAATTGTATGATGAAAAAGCATCTTGAGTTACATCTGCAACTGTCCTTAAGCTCGCGAACCGGCAGCACAGGTGTCCTGAATGTGTCTCACGTCTTTTCAAAATGAGCCATCTTACTGGCCTGTAAATCTCTAGGGGAGTCTAATTCTTAATCCAGATATTTATTCTATTTTATTTTATTTTTTTACTCTAGTGCTGATTTCCTTACAGGCTTCCATCTGTGGCGAGGAGCATTTCAGCTGCCGCAGCTCGCTCTGCCCACAGGCGCTGGTGGGAGTTTAAACTACCTTCAGACTTAGCTGCAGCCACCCTGAGGAGCCACAATTTGAGAAGGGCCTGGTCTGGGGAATCAGGTTTTGGTTTAAAAGGAAGCTAGCTTGGTTTCTTTCTTTCCCCTTCACCATGATCTGATGGTGAGATGGAACGTAAAGGGGAATTACAGGCTTAATTATCTTTTAATTTGGCATTTTTAGTTAGCGGGAACAAGCTTGGGCTAGAAAGTGCTTTGCACGGAGGTTGCTAAAATGCCCTTTTTACCTGGTGAAAGGCAGCCTGGGGTGCTGTGTCCTGAGCAGGATGATGCCTTCCTTCTGCTGCTGGCATCGAGCACAGGCTGGCGAGCTTGAGAAGAGAGCCAGGGCTGGGGGAAATGTGCTGGTGCCTCCAGAAGAGCACTCTCAGCCGTGCTGCATGTTTGGCGCCGATCACTGGCTTTATTTTGCGGAGTTTAGCTTCCAAGTGCCTATTGATACAGAGATGCTGCCAGAGGTGGAGCCGAGCTCTTTGACTTACAACAGAGCACCATCAAACCTCCCCCCCCAATTAAATTAAAAAATAGTGCTGCTGTAACCGAGACCAGAATTTGATTTAGTGTGTGGGTAATGAAAAGTTCTCTGCTATTTTATCCTGCAGCAAAGCCCTAATCTGATGGGTTTGATGTTAAGAACTGTAACTCTCTGGCTGTTGATAGGAAATATTTCCTCACCAGGTGCAAAGCTCTGCTTTCATGCTGCTGGATCGCTTATGGTGAAGTTAGGGAGAAAGCAACGCTTGCAAAAAAGCGTTGTTTGCTGGGCGTTCAGTTTGTGTTCTGTTCTGTTTTGTTTTTAAACTAACCTTGAAAACAAATGATTTCGTGCTTAAGGTTGAGAACAGCCAAGATTAGTTGCTTTAAACTGAAATGAATCTTATTTACTTTTCAAGTAAGAGTGCGATAAAGATCAAAGCTTTGCAGGTCTTTTTTTTTTCTCACAAGGCTTAGAGCTACAGAAATCCCATCCGGCTACAAAAGCCGCAGGTTCTCTCTTTCCCCCCTCACATTACTTTGAAATCTAGATGACGACGACTGCCTTGGTGAGGATCTTCGAACAGTGGCTGTTAAAAACGTGCAGTTACATAACGCACCGTCTGCCGCTTCCTTGTACGCGTCAGAAATTCGGTGATAAGAAAGTATCTGCTTTTTTTTCTGCCCTGGACTATAGACACAGCTCCCAGATAACAAACAGAGGATGGTCTACAGGTTTTCTTTCAGACTGCACCAAGAGTAGCAGTTATCAGGGCTGGCTAGTTAGGAAGGCTTACACCCAAGAGGAGCCTCCACACATTTACGTGGGTTAGAGAATCTAACCGCGGCTTAGAGAATCCCAATTTCTTCCCATATGCAAGGAATTTACAGGTAGGCGCACAGACAACGACGTGCTAAGAGCATCTGGTGTTCGCACGTAGCCAAGAGACGCAGGATCTTCACCTCCTGTCCTCAGAAGCAAAGCCAACTCTTTGGAAGGCACGCGTGCGCTTCCAGATATTGAGATGAACCTAAATCGTAACATCAAATCTCCTAATCCGTCTTTGTTCTGGTTTGGGGCTTTTTGCTTTAATTGCAAGAGGAGCTTTGGTTATTAATTACAGATTAGATCCTTTATCCTTAAATTATAGCATTGGATTCCTTCGTTCTTTTGTCTCTCGAAAACTACTCCCACAAACAGCAAACTGATTTGGAGGGGTGGAATTGCAGATAGCTGTGAAATTCAAGACATAGGTGAGGTGAGGGTGGAGGTGGGGGTATTTAATTTCCTCGAGAGAGAGGTGATTAGACACAACAGGGGAAAGAAAAAAAGGAGCACAGAAAGAAAATCCACGTGTGCTTCCAGGTGTGAAAGTTCCATAGGAGTCTTTGGGTGCAAATTCTGATTTGAGCGGTACAACAGAAGAATTGCTGCAAGCATAAAACGAGCAACTTGCACATTTGTGTGGAAGACGGGGTGTGGAAAGGCTGGTGGATATAGCGGAGGCATCTAGTAAAGGTGAGAAAGCAGGAAGAAATATAGATAAAGCAGCTTGTTCTGCAGCACTTGTCTTCACTTCTGCTTCACGGCATTTAATTTATCCACTTTTCAGAGCAGTCTATTGAAATAGTCCCTGTTTAATCCCCTTGGGAGAAACATGTAGGTGGAAAATATTTTATACTACTTGCTTCCTTAAGAGGAAGGGAGGAGAAACTTCCTGGATCTTGTTACCCAGGTAATATTAATTGTGTGATGACACCAAAATCTCCTGCTCTGTAGAAAAAAAAAAAAAGGATTAATTGTTGAAGTGACATTTGTGTAGTCCTGCTACTTCAGCATTCCGAGTCCTGGTGAGACAGTTCCTGTTCTGTGGTATCATTAACTGAGCTGAGGAGCAAATGTTTAGGGCATATGGTAGCGAGAGGAATGAATTAGAAGTGCCAGCATCTTAATTTTCCATGTCAGCTTTTCTTCCCCCTAAAATCAGGTGTCTGGTTGCTTTTTTGAAGCCGTCGATTGCTAATAAGATTTTATAAATAAGGGATGCAAAGCTAAGAGGTCTTACGTCTTTCAAATATCCTAACAAAACAGGGTCATTTGGGTTTGGTTTTAAATCTCTCTTGAAGTGTGTCGTGTTAAAAATGGGAATGCATCTACTGTCCTGGAGAGCCGATATTGCAGGAGAAAACTCCTTGCTCTAATCAACCACACCTTTTAGCACATCTCAAACTAGGGGTTCCTAGAATAATAATTCCTTTTCTCCTCTAACAGGCTAAAGATTCGGATGATAATTAATGAGAATACAATTGGATTTCCGTTTTCTGGTTGAGAAAATGGCCACTTGCCGAGAAGTTCCAGCAGGTTAAACATGAGATTGTCCAATGGGCACAGAAACACCAGGGAGTTAAAATACCAATGTAAGGGTAAAGGATGGGCATAAACGATGGGGGCAGTGAAAACATGAAGTCGTTGATCTCCCTTTAAGGAAGGAATGAAGGAAGATTTAAGGAAGGAATAAAGGAAGATTTGATTTCCTTCGATTTAGAGTTTCTCCAAGCTTGGAGGTGGCTCATTAGAACCCCCTTTGGCTTGAAGGCAGGTTAATTAGCGAAGGGGTTGCTGCTTATTTAGCTGTATAAATTTACCATCTGCATTTCCTACTTCTCCATTCAGCGGCCTGATCTTCTGCGATATCAGAAAAGAAGAGAATGGGACGTTGTGTCGCCACCTGAAACTCTTCCTGGGTTCGGAATGGTGGGTTTGGTCAAAATGTCCCTACTTGAAGTACCGCGTAGAGAAACCCTCTGATCTTTCAACACCGTTTTCTGCGCCACCGGTGTAAGCTAAGGACAGTTTACTCACGGTTGTGAAACGCGGCAGCAGCGGCAGCGCGCTGGAAGCGTTGGGTCAGGGCAGCAGCGCATTTCGTAGAAAACCTGTCCCATCACACGTGTGCGAAATCCTCGTTGGAAGGAGTGATGAAATTCGGTGAACCCCCACCCGGCACAGAACGCTTTCGCAATGTGCTTCCCTCTGGCTCTGAAATGGAACAAAAGAACAGAAAAATCGGCATTCTGAGAAGCCCGAAACTTCTTAACTGAGTGAAAACTGTTTGGAAAGAGTTTGGTAAAAGTTTTGCCCCTTTTTCTACCGGTTTATTGCCAGAGCACTGGGTTTGCTATGGTAGAATCCACCTTGAGCTCGCTTTTTTGAGAGCTGATGGGGTTTGGGTTAGTGCCCTCAGTTCATCTTCATCCAGAACGTGCTGCCTTTGTTTTGTTCACCCCTCCAAAAAAAAAAAAAAAAAGAAAATCAATTAATTGTTGAGCCTTTAGTTGGAATGTTGCCCTTCCAGTCTCCCAGGGAAACGTACCTATAAATATAACAGCTGGCAGAACTGATGCAGGGAACTATTACCCAGCAGTGGATGTGGGACACGCACCCTACAACCCCAAATCCAACTCTTCAACTGGGGTTTTCAGTATCGCAGCCTAGAATAACGTGGAAGTGCCGACCTACAGGTGCAGGAGAAACATAAACCCGTTGTATTACCAAAATATTTTCCATGGTATGAGTAGGGGGTTATTTTAATACTGAGTTATTTGACAGGTTTATTGCTTTTTCAAATTATTTGTTTAACTAAAGCAGTATCCTAATCTGTCAGGGAAAATGTTACGCTCCTGTGGTGTGTCCTTTCTGCGGACTGGCTGCATGGTTTTGTATTTTGCAGTACGAAATGTGCACTGGCATTTATAAATCAGGTAGTTTAGCTTCTGTAAATCTGGTTTTATACATCAGGTAGTTAATAGAAGCAGCCTTGATTTACTTTTTTGTTGGGTTCGGGGTATTTTTTGTTTCGGTGGTTTTTTTCTCCACGTGTGATCTCACGTAGGTGTCACTCAAGATCATATTGTGGAACACGCTCGAGTGTTCATTTCCCATGGGAAATTAAATTTTACCCTCTTGTGATGTCACTTCTCAGGCTTTGAATGGAAACAGCAACAACATCACTGGTCATTAAGGTAGAATAAACACCTTCGTGACTGAGAGGGACTTGTATCACACGAGCAGGCTGGCCTGGAGTGAATTGTGGCAGCATTTGTGCTCCACGCTAATGAGGGCAGAGCGAAAACCTTCAAAACAAGGAGCAGGGGTTGTGCGGGGAAATGCTGAGGCTTCAGATGGGAAGGTTGGAGGCAGGGATGCTGCTCTGGGGGCAGTCGGGTACCACAGCCACTGTTCCTTTTCAGTCACTCTAGCTCAAGTGGAGGCACGCCGTTGGAAAGATTTCATGGATAATGATGCTTTTTTTCAAAGGAGTTTTGTTTTTCAAAGTATAGAAGTAATTCCTCAGCTCTGTTTGCAAGTCCGGGGTGCTTTGGAGAACTGCTGAGGGGGGACCTCATCAGTGTTTGTAAATACGGAAAGGGTGAGTGTCACGAGGATGGAGCCAGACTCTGCTCGATGGCACCAGTGACAGGACAAGGGGTAACGGGTGTGAGCTGGAACACAGGAGGTGCCACTGGAATCTGAGGAGGAACTTGTTTGCAGTGAGGGTGCCAGAGCCTGGCCCAGGCTGCCCAGGGGGGTTGTGGAGTCTCCTTCTCTGGAGACGTTTCAAAGCCGCCTGGACGAGTTCCTGTGGGACTTGGTCTGGGTGATCCTGCTGCGGCAAAGGGGGGATTGGACTGGAGGAGCTTTCGAGGTCCCTTCCAACCCCCAATGTTCTGTGAATCTGTGATTCTGTGAAGTGAGCAGAGTTTGTCCCTGCGGAGCGATGCCGAGCGGTTCGCTGTCGGTGTGGTTCTTGGCGCGCTCCCTGCTCGAGCTCTTAGCAGGGCTGTAGATGTGCAGAGGGGGTGTAGAGCTGAGGCTCTGTGCCCTGGCAGAGTGAAAACAAGAAGAGGCAAGGTGCTAATACTGTCAGGAACCGTCTTGCTTTGGCGGGGAATTAGATCAGACAACCTGATAAGTCTTCCTTTAAAAAAAAATAATAAAGTCTGTTCTTGGAGTCAGTTACAGTACAAGAAATCCCGCCTTGAAAAATCAAGCCAAAGGTGATTTTTTATTATTTTTTAAAATACAGTAAAGATAAAAGTGATCCCTTTTCTCTAGCCCACGCAGGGCAATGGGGAAATACAGAGAGATTGCTGCTGCTGCTCAATTCTTTGTCATGTATGGGAATGGGGTGTATTATTTTCTACACCATTTTAAATAATGTTATATTTTCGGAGTAGTATTTTCTGAATAATTTTTGAGAATTCAGACTCTAGGGGCATTCCTTGTATTGTACTTCTAGAACAGCCGAGTCCATTTTATGTATAGATAGATAGATAAGAATATATATGCTGGGCTTTAAGATATTCTTTTAGTCAATAAGTAGGAACTTGGGACTGAGCTAGATCCTTGTTTTACGATTCCCTCATTACGTGCAAGCTGAAACACGCATGAGGCCAAGGGAGAGATCCCAGGACTATGGAGAGAAGCGGGAGCGGGGAATGTGCCACTCAAGGTGGCGTGAAGCTGGAGAGAGGGGGACTGGGGTAACCAAAAGAGCAACACAAGAACAAAGGGGGTTGTTGGGCTTGGTCTGACCTGCAGAGGTTTGAATAAGGAACAGATTGGATGGAAACTGCCCAAAATCAGGTGTGTGTCAGAGCTCACCTCCAGAGCTGGATCCCTGCGAGACCGGGCTGTTGGTGCTGGGGGGAACCAAGCGTGTTCTGGTGGAACAGAGCATTTTCTAGACACCCAAAGCCTATGAAGCGCTCGTCTTTGCTGAATAAGATGTGAGCAATTTTCCTCTTTGGGAACATCTGCCTGCTACCTGAATCAGTGCGCGAGCGGCAGGCGTGTTGGAGCCTGCTGGCTCCCTGGGCTGCTCTCTGGCTCCCGCCTTGCCGAAGGCCACGGGCCGGCTTTCATCACGGAGGTGTCAGGCTTAGGTTCCCCGGTGTCTGCAGGAGTGTCGTCCTTCTGGAAGGGACAGTAGCGTTGACTTTAGCGCTTCTGAATGAACTCTTCACGCCTCGTTTTCGAGGATCTGGAATTGAGAGAGCAGAAGAGCTCGGAGAAGAACAAAGCAGGGAGATTGTGGCGATACTTTTATCTTCTTTTTTTGTTTTGTTTTTTTTAATCTTCTCATTTTGAAATGACTCATAAATGGGATTCATCTTGTATAACCTTTAAACACAGAGAGCAGAGAATGAATTTGGTAAATAATCTGAAAAAAAAAAAATCCCCGTATAAAAGCAGTTTATCAGCGAAATTACCATGGGGTTTGTGTTTTTGCTGAGAAAGTAGATTTGTTTAATCACCTGCCAGAGCTTTATGCAAATACTACAACCCGAAGCACAAGTAGTTCTTATTGGGAGATGTTTGCCTTGGAACCTCTCGGTGTTTTGCTATCCGCTGGCGCTGAGCTGATTGATTAGCATTGATTAGGAGGTGACGTTAAGTGATCGTCTGATGTCGAAATGTTTCCTTTTCGCTTAGAAGGTGATTTAAGATCAAGCGAGGACTTTTCCTAAGGCAAACAGCAGGGCTGCCTGTTTCGGATGGAGGGAAGGATGGAAGAACAGGGGTATTTCTAAAGGAGCAGGGCACGGGTACACCTCCTTTGGTTTGCTGGGGTGCTGCCCGTGAGCTGTGCTTGCTCTTTTGAGGAGCACCGACTCAATCTTGCAAGAGTTAAGGAGTAAACGTGATCAGAAGAGCCAGGTCTGTACACCCCGCCTAAACGCTCTCCTCGAGGGGCAGATGCTTTCTGACACTGGAGGAAGAGAAGCCAACAACTCCTGCCCTGTACCCACCTGGAAGCAGGACAGTGATGTTTGAATCTCTTGAAGTGAACAAGTTTCTATGGCTGGGTAAAACTCTGCCTAGAAAAGGGCTGCTTGATTCTGTCGGTGATAGGTTATCCCTTTAATTAAACTAGCTGACTTATGCGTGACAACGAATTGAAAGAGCGATGTATGCTGATTATTTAATTTTTTTTTTAGCAACCCATGACTAATTTTTTCTTGCCGTTCTTGCTATCTTATTGTTCTTGCCTCCTCCCAAGGCGCTGCTGCGTGCCAGCCGTGTGCTCCGGGCACTGGTGCACACCAGCGTTCGCTCTTGCCGAGGCTTTTACCTGTTCCAGATGAATCAATTGTTTTCAGAGATTTTCCGTGTTGTCTTTCAGAAATTTTCCATTTCATCACAGTTCTGCGGTGTTACCACAAACTGTTGTGGGCAGCTCTTTACTGTGGGGTTTTTTTTTTTTGCCAGTTAGGAAGTTTTAGTCTTTCTCTAGGAAATTTGTTTCCCTGAGTGAACTTCGGCATGGATGAGTGGGGAACAATGCATTGTTTGTTAAAACGAGCCTTTTTTGAAGGGAGTGGGCTTAAAAGGAAGGAAATGTGGTTTAGATTTCAGGTTCTTTTGAAATTTCTTCCTCTTCTTTTTCCTCATCCCCCCTCCTAAAGCACAAACCAAAAATCCAAACAACCAGAAATGCCCAAACTGAAATTTCACCATACAGATCTTNTGGACGATGAACTCATCTGCCATATCTGCCTTCAGCCGCTGCTCCAACCTATGGACACCCCCTGCGGACACACGTACTGTTTCAGGTGCCTCGAAAACTTCATGCAGGAGTATAACTTTTGTCCTATGGATCGGAAGAAGCTCTCTTTCCAGCAGTGCCACAAGTCCAGCCTTCTAGTCCGAAACCTGTTGGATAAGCTGATCGTCCTGTGTCCGTTCAAGGCAGAGTGCCAGCAGACGATGCAGCGCTGCGAACTAGAAGCTCATCTCCAGAACAGGTGCGTTCCCATTCCCGGGATATTCTTGCTCCTTCTGCAATGCCACCCGTCTGTCGTGCAGGAGATCCATTCTCAGCACAATTCTTAAAAGTGGGGCGAGATGGGAAACCAGAGATGATGGAGGGTGAGGCCGGAGAGGTGGGTGGGTGAAGACAGCGTAATTGTGTGTGTATGTCAGGGAAGCCAGCTCTAGCTCTCATGTGCCGCAGAGGCAAAGGCTGAGGTGCTCACCCCCAAGTTGTCCGTAGACATAAAACCTATGAAATGGGTATAAAATTGTGTGTCCTGATCCAGGGCACGGCGCTGCAAATGGTTACGGACATGCTTATTCTTGTTTCACTTGCACAGAGAAGGAAGCCAGGCCCAAAGTCAACACTCTGGCAGCAAGGGATCGCGCAGTGCTGCCAGTTTAATTGGCCCAATTAAGATGTGCAATACATAAGTCTTTGATCCAAATAATGTAAGTCCCTCCAAGCTGCACATTATGCAGCTGCTGAATCACCTACTTACGATTCCATTATCTCCTCTCTTTCTTTCTTTTGTTGAGAAAGAGAAGCAAATGAAAAATACTTCTTTCTTTCTTTCTTTCTTTTTGTGTCCCCCTTTTGCAGAGGAAAGGAGACTTTTTTTTCTTGCGCTTGTCAGCAGAGATGTGTTTTGGTGCTTCCACTGCTGGTGGAGCTGCTGGTGGGTAGAGTATTGTCGCTTCAGAAGCAGCTTAGGTGCCAGAGCTCACGCCATGGTGCTTGCGGAACGCTGGTTCCTGCCTAGTTAATGCTTGCAGGAGAGGGAGCCAAGGACAAGCCCTGCTGCTGGTGCAGGAGGAGCTGCATCGGTAGTGCCTGGTGTGTCAGGGGGCAAGGAAAAACGCAACAGGCTTGTCTCCCTTTGTCGCAGCTTTTTGTGGCAATGAGATATCTGGAAGTAGATGAGCCCGTGCGCAGGCAGCAGTTACGCTGAGGACCCCTCTGCAGTTCCAGCCAAGGATCTATCACTGCGGCTCTCGCTCGTAGCCATGAGCCGAGAGGTTGGGTTAGAGCCAGCAGAAGCGACTGAAGATGCTCGTGTGCCCCTTTCCCTCCATCGGTGAAGGTTTATAATCCCCTTTTCTCTGGAACTAACCCTGCAGGCTCCCAGGCAGGGCTGAGGGCTCAGCCCGCAGCGGCAGGGCCACCCCACACCAGGGCCGGGCCTTCCTCTCTGCCCTGTAAATCTACCCTGGTATCAGTAAACTTCTGTCACTTATTAATCCCTTTGGCACCGCAGTTAAAACACAGAAGAGGGAGGCACCCTTCCATGTTTACGTTAGAGACCTGTCTGGAAACCGTATCATTCTCTTATACATTTTATAGTTCTTTGTCCGCCTTCCTTGGCCAGGGCGTGTTCTTAACATCGAGGCTGTTTGGCCTGGGCTGCGAGCATAGTTAGATTGAAAAACCCCCCTAAAGAGAAAGAAAATTACACTGGGATTTGGGTGTTGCTGTTTTTAACTGAGATTAATTGATAGCAAGAGATTTAAGGAAGCAAGAAGCACCTAGCAACATTTTTTTCATTTCTCTGCCCTTTGCAGAATGAATTTTTCTCGACCTTTTCCGGGGGACCTGTACACATGTGGCTCAGTCAGCTTCTCTCCTGAAGCTTCAGGGTGATTTTAGTGCTTGGAGAATAAATGCCTAGGAATAAACCAGAGGAAGTAATCCTGGGATGAGACTTGTTTAGCCAGAATGTAAATAGTCGAGCTTAATTTGCAAAGTGACTCTGGTGAACCCCCAGAACTACTCAGGGCTCTGAAGGGGACGCTTTTGCACTCATCACCACCTTTTTTATAAGGACTTTTGATAAAAGGGCTTGGTTTTCCTCGCTCCTTTTTGCTGAGGCGGGCTGGCTGAGGTGGCAGCTGCAGACAGAGCATGGTTTGTTCAGCGTAGAATTCCTTCTTAACCTCCCATGTGCAGAGTGCTCGGTGGGATTATAAACTCCTCTTGATGGCTCCCATTCAGCAGAGCCATCTCCTGAGGGTCAGGGCTCATTTAGCCCCAAAGACCCCGAGCCTTGCTTGCCTTGCTTGCTGCTCTTGCTCGTGACCAGCTTGTTCAAAACAAAGCCTGATTCAAGGCCGAGCTTGAAACTTGAGTCGCTTCCTTTGCATGAAGATATACAGTTCATGGTCATCTCCGAAAGGTCAGCGCTGAGTGTTTGCTTACATTTGAAGCGGTATTGTTTTCTTCACCGAGTGTTTGCCAGGTAAATATTTAGCAAGGGAGACTCCCGTTCCCATTACATTCTCCTTTTTTCAAATAACTGGCTTAATAATTCTGAAAGCCTGCTCTTGAGCTGTTCCTGCTACCTGCTACAAGTGGAAGCTGAAGGTCAAATGAGAATAAATTTTAGCATCTGTGATACGAGCTTTGCAACAGCTGCTGAGAGCTTGCCCGTGCTTCGTCAGACACCTCTGGCAGCCAGAGCCCACGTGTCCTGGGTTAACCACGTGGGCAGAGACCAGCTCCTGACACTCCCTGACCGTCTCTCTCTAGGTGTCCTGGCTACAAGAAATACAAATCTGAACTACAGCGGAAAAAGAATCCCGTTCCCAAAGGGAAGGAAGATGCTCCTGCCAAGGTGGAGACAAACACGCCCAAGGAGGCAGAGGTACCGAGTGCAGGATCGTCACTAGTGGCAGAAAGCTCGGCAGCTGCGGTGGTATCGCTCGGGACTGCAGAGCCTGGACTCGTTAATCCGGCTTTTGAGGAGACTGAAGAAGGTGAGAGTTTGATACAGAAATGTAATTACCTTCTATGCTATAAAAACGAGCTCGTTATCTCAGCCAATTCCATTTGTAAAGCGTCCCAAGCATCCTTAGGTATCCTCAACGCTGTTCAGCCATTAGTAACCATCAGAGTAATCTCTTCCCTCAGCTTGTCCTTGAGCGGAAGGGAGCCGCGAATATTCGCGTGTGTCAGGTGTGGTAGGATCCTCTCACGAGCACAGAACTCTTTGCAAAACCACGCGGAGAATCCCTGTTAGACTGCAGCGAATATCCGCAGTGTTCGCTGCAGAAACAAAGGCAGGGGGGACGTGCGGCATGTGAAGCTCTTGCAGAAAGCAAACCATTGGAAATGAGGAAATGTCCGAGCCTCTTCTTCATCTTGTTAAGAAAGTCAAGTACAGCGCTGGTTTCCTGGAGTGGTCAGTACCTCTCTTGTGAAGCGCAGCAAGCGTGTTTTCATAGCATAGTTTTGGGATTAATGGTCACTTACGAAAACCTTGTCGGTAGAAGTAACCACTGAGGCTCGGCAAGGCTCGGAGCAACCTGCTCCAGTTGCGGATGTCCCTGCTCACTGCAGGGGGTTGGACTAGACGACCTTCAGGGGTCCCTTCCAACCCAAATCGTTCCACGATTCTATGATCTCCAGTGTAGAACTGCTCGGCTCAAGCCCTGTTAGAAGTGTTAGAAGGCAGCAGCGTGGAAATCTCCGGGCCTTGTTTGAAAGGCAGTGGCAGTTTCCAAGCGTGCAGGCGCTGGCGTTGCCAAGCGCTGCACCTGTGCCAGGGTTAATACGCAGCTCAGCTGAATTCTCTGTTGGCTTCTTCCCAAGTGCGCTCGGGGCGGCTTTTGCATCTCCTGCGCGACAGCCGCAGGTCACCCTGGCGGGCAGCGCGCTCGGCTTCCGCAGAGCGTTTGGGTCTGCCGCTGGGTTTAATACCAGTTGCCAACAGCAACTTTCGTCCTCAGAGCTTCTGAGGTGCGTTGCTTTAGTCTTCAGCGCGCTGTGAAATAGGTAAACGTCACGCCCGATTTGCAGGGGGGGATGGGAAGAGAGGAGGAAAGGGAACGAGAGGAAGGAAGTTGCAGTGAGCTGCCTGTGGTAAAGCCACCGCCACGGCAGACCAGTAATTCCAGCTCGCGAGTCCCCTTTGCTAATGGGCATCGTGGAATTTGGCGCTCGTTACATGCGCACTTCTACTAGCCCAGCTGTCACAGCAGGAAAAGAGTTCTCTAAATAATCAGTGAAACATCCTCAACGCCCTTTAATAAAACTCAAGAAACAGTAAAGAAAGAGTCTAAATTTGCCGTAAGCGAAGAGAAGATGGGGAAGGTTCTGAAGAAACTAAAACCAGGGGCTTGTTCAGCTTTTAATCTGACCTATCGTTGCATCTCTCGAAAGCTGCTTTCCTTCCAGACACTACTTTGGACCCAACCTGCCAGTGATACAAATCTTGTGGTGCTCCGTGAAGGAAAATTCTATTCATGTGTTGTTTCTGCCTCTTGGATTTCCCCAAGCAGACCTTCCTCAGAGAACCAGTCTCGTAGCTGAAACGACCACAATTGAAATTCACCGAGAAGACCCGGAGGAAGAGCTGGGGATGAGGATAGTTGGGGGGAAGGACACCCCACTGGGAAACATTGTGGTGCAGGAAGTTTTGCGGGATTCCGTCATTGCTGCAGATGGACGGATAGCACCTGGGGACCATATTCTTGAGGTATGTAAGACCCCCC
>WEIS01015669.1:0-14758 GCA_013389965.1 Todus mexicanus | reverse complement strand
CCCCCCTTCCTCTGCCTTTGCTGCAAGCATCCCCTCCTCGGTCACCCAACGCCACCCCATTTCCTTCCCAGCCACCCTGGCATCTTGGTGAACTCCTGTCTTGACCTTGTCCTGCTTGGCAAGAGCACAGGTGGGGCCACTTTGCTCGCAGCTGTGGCTCTCTCCTGTGTGATCCCAACACTCCTGGGCAGCTCTTGCCCTGACGTGCAGACTGCTTGGTGTAGATGCACAGAATGGGTCCAAACATGTTGTGTGTGGAGGGATGCGGTATTTTAAGGTGTACACCCTTGTTACTATCAAGCCATGACCTGACCTGAGTGACCCAGCTTGCTGAGTTTGTCCCCGGGACATGACTCATGGAATGACTCAGGGGAAAAAAAAAGTGGGGAGATTTGGAAGGCGAGTCAAAGTAATTTAGCTGCAGGGATGAGGTTTGTCCTGTTGACATGTTACGAGCTTGACTCACCCTGAGGATGTGCCAGTCCAGAGGTGACTTAAGCCACCAGTTTTCCAATGTCCGCGTCGTCTTAACTCAGCCAGATCAAGTCCCGCTGTGATGTGATGTGAGCAGCTCCACGTGAGTATGAAGAACTCATCCCATCATGAAGATAACCTACATCATGACTATTAAACCCCAAATATATTCAGTGCTTTTGTCCTCATGTTTTAAAGCTCCGAAGAGCTGATATTTTTTTTCCCCTCTCTCAGGTGACTGCAATGACTGTCTTGAAACTCAAGTCTCAACATTTACAAGTTGTCTGGAGCTGGGAGTAATGTTTTAGAAATCCTGAGCATTGTGAGACTTGTAGAGGTTGCAAGGATGGCAATTTTGGGAAACCTGGCTTTGGAAAACTGTTTTAATAGCTCTTGCATGACGTGTTATCTCAGTTTGTCTTTGTTCCCATTTAAAAGATCCCCTGTGATTCTCCCTGACCACCACACAACAGGTTCTAGGGGGCCCTTTTCCTCTCAACATGCAGGATTTGCTGGTTGGTTGAACCTCTCTCCCTCTTCCAGTTTTGCTTTGGAAAAAGCAGATCCTTACTTCAAACATAAGCACCATATCAACTATATGACCTTTTAACCGTTTATTTTAAACAGACATGATGAACAACCCTACTGATGAATACGAATCAAATGACACCTTCTGGACTAGAAGGAAGAAACCACAGAACTAAACGCCGCCAAGCTGCGATCGCACCCCAGGTTTAGGTTAGTGCTGTTGCCTCCTCCCTGTTGCTTATTCTGCTGAAATACTTGGCTGCTCGTGGATGGGGTTAATTTCTAATACATGAACTATATATAAACAGGTGACACGCCTACACATGAGCATTCGCTTATGTTAAGCATTTCACAAACATGAGGCCCTTTTTTGGAAGATACTTTAATTCAAGGACTCCAGGAGTAAATCTGGTTCCACGGGGTTAGGGAACAGCTGGTGCGTACTCGGGACATAAGCAGCAAAACACCCACGTCCTGAAATTCAGCTGAATGTCGCTAATAAATTGGGCTAAGAGATTTTAGGAGAAGCAATAAAACATGTTTTGAAACACTCAAGATGCCCCGGGAACAGTCTGTATATATAAAAGAACTATAAACAGAAGGAAATTCAGTACATTTTCCCATAGGGCTTGAATTATTATCCAATATGAACAGCCTGTCATCAGCTACACCCAATTCTAGAATTTATGCTGCCCGGAAAATTCCCAAGAACATTTTTACATGTATTTAATTACTTAGGGATGTTCTTTAGAGATGTGCTGAAGGTTTGTTTCTCTGAAAGCACCACACGTTGTACTAGAGGTAACATATATCCATAGTAGGAGTGCGAGCTCTTTATTCAGGGAAAAAAAGGTTATTTCTCGCTGAATTCTTTGTTACTTCTGTACTCAGTACAGTGCCGGAGATAAATATTTATTTCAACGCCTCCTTTGCAAACCATTAGGGGTTATTTTCAGGATTAAATGAGACCTGTCTGTGGGGAACCTTTGCATGTACTAACACTAGCCTATGTATTTTATAACACACACACATCAGCATAAAAAAAAAAAGTTTATTAAAATAGTTCTGAGGTCATCCAACTCATTCTTCACCATAAATACTAGTTATCTTACAGATAAAACATCACGTATGTTTGTGTAGGGGTGTATTTTTTTTTTCATTTTTGTTTTCTAACACAAGCAGGGTATTTTCCTCCCGTTTTCGAACATCCATTTTTCACTCATCCACACGATCTTGAAAGTATTCATCCACAAGAGCAGATCTATCTTCTTCGCATTCCTGCCAAAAAGAAAACAAGAAACATAAACCCTGACTTTTCCCCTAGTGGCTGTTGTGCATTGTCTGTTCTGTCACATTTTCAGAAACCAGAACAGGAAAAATCTCCAACATAGTTTTAAAAAAAAACAACCCCACATGTATCAGAACTTTCTGAAATGCAATTTGTTTCTAGAGCTATGGAAATTGTATAGGTCAGAACCTAGATCCGGATATTCTGCACACTTGAAGTGTACAAAAACATTAAAACCTGGTAATAAAGGCATTGGAATTGTTCCTTAGGATTTATGAGCTGAATGATAAAACTAGACAGGGCTTGGAACAGATTTTAACACAGCAGTGTTCCATCGTGTATTTTAGATGACAGAACTGATTCCTAATCTATAGCTCATATATGACACGTGGGTTCAACACAGGAACTAAGTCACGTAGGAAAAAAAATCTTAGTGACCTTAATGGTCCTTCCTGACCTTTGAAGTTTAAAACTCCGTTATTTTTGAAAACCAAAGCATTACTTTTAAAGAAAACCATTTGAACAGTTTGCATGTGCAAGGTAATATTAAAGAATTTCACGTTCATAACTGTAAATGCAGACGATAAAAATACTGTCGCTGACTAAACATCTTATTTTGAACCACACTAAGACAATTTATTAGCACGGCACAGAACATATTTATATTACAGATCGTTTTAATGGATACTTTTTAATTTTTTCATCTTATCACCTTACCTTTGGTTCTTTAAATTCAAGATCTTCTCCATACTGAATGGTAAAGTCTATGTGCTGCAGAACTATGTTTATACTTTCCTCATCAGAGCGATCGAAAGGTAGAAATCGAACCATACCGTAGTCATCGATCTAGAGGAAGGATTCAAAGCAGGTCGGTAAGGAACCGCGGTAAGTTAGCTCTCAGTCACGGCACGCTAAGCCACTTCCTTAGCCACGCTTTTGTCTTCCCTGTCTGGACTGCTAAGATAAAAAGCTGCGCTGCAAACCAGAGCAGCTCCCCACTCACACCACCTGCCTACCAGGCTGAAGTTCTACACTGTAGAAAAAGCCGTTTTCCAAAATGACTACCAGAAAAGGAATCACAGGAAATGCTTCGGCTACAATCCAAATATTAGTATCAAGAATCTGACCCTAATATGAAAAAAAAAAAATCAAGAACTGCATTAAAATAGGCAAAAAGGAAAATACTCAAGTGCCTGAGAATCAATTAGATCCTGGCTTTGTTAGTAAGTTTGGTAGGTAATTTTGGGGCAAAAAGGGGAGAATTATTATAGTACATTCAATATCTATAACAGCAACGCAGCCAGCAACAGCAGAGTTAACAAATACAGGACTGAACGTGAGGGTACCAGTTAAAAAGCAATGAACCTACCAAGCCACATATAGATTTAGTCAGTTTTTTAAACATTTTGCTTTTCAGGATATTTGTAGAATCTTCAATCATAGAGTACATATCTGGGTCCAAGTACCTGGGAGAAACAAAGCCATCGTTAACATCGAAAGGATCCTCGGCCACAGAGCAAAGGAGTCGTTGGGATTTTATACAGCCACCAAAACCATCGGGTGTTCTGTGATCTGAACTTTTTGTCAGGATAACTTAAAATATTTAAAAGCAGGTTTTGTAAGGATTTGAATATCTCAGGTCATGACTGCTAGTAGAAAACAAACAAAAAAAAAAGAGGTGTTGTTTCTAACACACTTGTATATTCAAGGAAGTTTTAAGGGAGACCACAGGGAAAAGCTTCAGTTTTGTAATTTTAGCACAAATGTAGAAGTAACATGTAAGTAATTGGGTATATTCAGTGTCAAAACACTGATAGCATCACCTCTCGCTCAGGTTTTGAAGTACAATATCCTGCAATGTCACTCAGGATGGATTAAGTTATTAAAAATAACTATTTACAGAAAAAATCCAGAGAGAAATATAAACATGGAGCTAGCCTTTTGACTCCTAAATTGTAACCATCCTATCCGGATATTTAAAGGTGATGCTCGATTATAAAACAAACACATCTTCTCCTATTCTAAAAGAGCGTGTTTTAATTGTGGGAAACATCAGACTGAATTTTGAGTGAAGTTTACCGCAAGATATTGCACGACAGAGTCAATATTTTTGTTTTGGAACTTACTTTTCTATTTCCTTCTTGGCTTTCTTGCTCAGCAAATCCATTTTGGTCATGATGTTAATCTGTGGAATCTCTAAAGAGATCATTGCACTGAGTGCTGCCAGAATTCCAGAGATAAACTTAAGGAATATTAAAAATGATGTAGTTAAGTACAGAAAAACACAACACAAACATGCGGGACACTCTACCACAGACCAAATGTAGCAAATATATGAAATATGGAAATGGAGTCCTTATCTCTGATGGAAAAAGGAAGTGCTGAGCTTCCCATCTGCCATCTTATTTCCAGAGTCTCAAACGTGGACCTGCCACTGAAAAGGCCATCACAAAACTCAAAGCCCATTTCAGGATTCTTGCTGCTAGACGGGGAAGGTGGCCTGCTCTCTCTCTCTGCAGATCTGAGAAAGCTCTCATGGAATCACAGAAGAAATTAGGTTGGAAGGGACTCATAGAGGTTCTCTGTTCCGCACCATTGCTCAATCCAGAGCCAGCTTCAGACTCAGGTCAGGGTGCTCAGGGGTTTTGCCCCGTCAAGTTTTGAGTATCTCCATGAACAGAATCTCTCAGTGCCCCTCTTCAGTCTAAACACTCCCGCAGTGCAGGATTTTTTTCCTTTAAAGAGGAATTTTGTTTGTTGCAACCTGTGTCTGAGGCAGCCGAAGCTGGCAATCGCACCACCCCTGGCTTAGTATCCTTTCCTCTGGGCTAAACAAACCCGGCTCCCCAGACTGCTCGGATTCCTTATCCTTTATCATTAACAACTTTGACAAACTGTTTCAAAGGTGTACCTTAAAAGACTCCACCATGAACTGCGAATCCACCAGAAAAACTCCACAGACGCGGAATTCCCACTGCTGCAGCTGCTCCACCAGCTGCTTCATCACCGGCAGATGTGTATAGAGCTCGATCTGACCTAGGGATATCAGCACAGGGAAAAGCAAACAGGAACAGCTATCAGCTAGAGAAATAGGAGCCTCGCACTTAACACAAGTTGTGAAGAAAGAATCTTTCTTCTCGGACAACTCTGTATTTAGACAAACTCATACTGGTAAAGCAGGAAAGAAATAAAAAGAAATGGAAAGGTTTTTCCATCCCTTGGCCCCCAATTAGCATTAATTAGCGGTTACTACAGTGCTCCCACACCATCCTAGAAGCCAGCGCAGCCCGCAAGATTATCCTGAGACCAAGTTCACTTCTTGAACATCTTCAATTGACTCTGACAACTGTTAATAATTATAAAAAAACCAAACCAAACATGTGAACGATCACAAGCAACAACAAAAGCACCACAAATCACGTACCACGGAGGAAGAATGACACCGAAACACTGACATTTATTTACCTGGGCAATCAAACAAGATATAATCATCCTCTACATGGCCGAGGCTTTCCTCCAGCCAGCTGAAGTTGTTGGCAAAGTACTCCATGCAGAACACCAAGCCGCCGTTGGGGCCGAACCGTAACGACTCGTCTTCCATCACATCATCCACTTCTATCAACTCCCGGATGTCTGCGACAACAGCCCCACAGGGAGGGGGTTTTAGTCTCACAGGGAGGGGGGTCCAGCCTCACAGGGGTAGGGGATGTCAGCCTCACAGAGGAAGGAGGTTTCAGCCCCACAGGGGAAAGGGATGTCAGCCTCATAGGGGAAGGGGGTGTCAGCCTCAAAGGGGAAGGGGGTGTCAGCCTCATAGGGGAAAGGGGGTGTCAGCCTCATAGGGGAAAGGGGGTGTCAGCCTCATAGGGGAAAGGGGGTGTCAGCCTCATAGGGGAAAGGGATGTCAGCCCCACAGGAAGGAGGTTTCAGCCCCACAGGGAAGAGGGTTTTAGCCTCACAAGGAGGAGGTTTCAGCTCCACACGGGGAGGAGGTTTCAGCCCCACATGGGTAGGGAGTTTCAGCCGCGGCTCACCTGCCATCACCGGGTAGCTGAAATGCTCCGCCGCCGGGTCCAGGTTCACCACCTGCACGGCGCGGCCCAGCGCCTCGCAGTGCTGCAGCATGGTGGCGCAGTACGTGCTCTGCAAGGCACAAACCGCCCCCCTCTCTCATCAGGCACCGCTCCCTCTCCTCCGCCACCCCTTCTCCTCTCCCAGCCCTGCTCCTCACCTTCCCGCTGCCCGCCGGGCCCATCACCAGCTGCGCGTACCGCGGCATGGCGGCGGCGGCAGGGGCGGCAGATTGGCCGCTGCGGCGCCCCGTACCTCGGCCCGGCGGTCACGTGGGGCGGAGTGTACGGCGAGCCGACGGGACCAAACCGCGCCGCTGCCGCCGCCGGTTCTTCGCGGCTCTCGCGAGGCGGGGCGGGCGCACGTGCCGCGGGGGGGTCGGAGCAGCCGGAGGAGAAGGAGCCGGAGCCGCTGCCGCTGCTGCCTCCCCCCCTCCCGTTACCGCGGCCTCAGGGCCCTCCCCGGTNTCCTTCCCTCCCTGTTTCCCTCTTTCCTTCTCTCCCTCCCTCCTTCCCTCCCTGCCCCATTTGGGATCTCCACGCCTACTCCACCACCCTTCCGCTCACTGTGACCATCTCCCCCCTTTCCCCAAGCTCCACCACCGTGGCTTTTTCCCTGAGCTCTCTTCACAGCCCTGGCACAGCTCGACCAGCACCCTGGCTTGTAGCCTGCTGCACACATCCTGCTTGCTCCCAGGATCCTGGGGCCCCTACGCATTGCAAACCCCTTCCCTGTTGGCTCCTGTGCGTGTCAGCCATCATTCGGTCTTATTAGTGGCTTGAGTTTGGGTTGTTCAGTGTGTTTTTTCCTCCCTGATCTCTCTGGGATTCATCAGTCTCTGGGACTCGAGCTGGGAAAGCTGCGAGTAGCTTTAACCCAGAACTTAGGTCCTGATCCTTTCGTCCTGTCACCTCCAGGCTCGTGACATGGCCACGGATGTCGCTGAGCCTGTGGTCCCTGACTGCAGAGGAGACGTGAGGAGCGGCGCCAGGTCAGACGGCGACTACCCTCTTCGGGTGCTCTACTGCGGAGGCAAGTGCTGAAGGGCCGGCTGTCCGCGGTTGTTGCGCTGTGCGGTTCGTGAGGGCAGCCTGGCAGAAAGGGTGAGAGAATCGGGGACTTTCTTTTGGCCGGCTTTTCCTGAGAAGCCAGACCGCTGTCAGCTTGCCCTTTCTGATGGTCTTGCTGAAGTAGCTTGCGTTGTGTACTTTATCTGAAGCCTTTCTGGTGAGCGTGGGGGGTCTTTGCTCTGAGGGCTGGAGGTACTGGCAGCTTCTGTGTAGGAAAGAAGCGGGAGGAGCGCTGCTCAGGTTGTGAACTGTTGAGCAAGGGTCTCCACCTGCAGAGAGGCTGTGCTGTTGGTTTGCGTTTGTCCTGGGGCCAAGCCCCTCTTCTAGATACCGACAGCTCTAGGAGAAAGGAAAGCTGGCCAAATCACCTGGGAATTTGTTAGCCTCAGGCAGAGCCGGTGTTTCCTTCTGTAACTTTTCCCCAAGCTTTAGGCATCTCCGTCCCTTCCCTCACTGAGCGGCTGCTCTGGCTGTGATGGTTTTATCCTAACGCAGAACGTGAGTGAATGGCTGAGAGAAAAATTAAAATGTGAGGTGATAGCAATAGATCAATCTTTCTGAGTCTGCGAGGTATAACCAGAAGTTACAACATAGCAAATCATCCGGAACATTAAAATACCATTTTGAATTTAACACTAAGGCTGTAAGTGGAGAACTTCTCTTTGTAACCTGTTTTTTTTCTCCCTTCTTTCTCCAGTCTGTTCATTACCAACAGAGGTGAGTTCATTTTTTTCGTTGCCCGAGTTTCTTCTTCCTGTCCTCCAACTCCTGCCTATGATGATTTCTTTCTGATCTTTTCTGGCTTTTTCTTAACTGTGGTAGTTCTGCGCTTCAACCACTGTCGCCTTTAGGATGACACAAGGTTTCTTCTGGCATCTCAAGGAGCAGTGGCTGAGCTGACAGCAAATATGTTTTGCTGTATTTGTGACGTACTTTGTAGTTACTCTACTGACAACATTCCTGTCACCTTTCTTCTCTAGTACTGCGAGTACATGCCTGATGTGACTAAATGCAGACAATGGTTAGAAAAGAATTTTCCAGATGAGTTTGCAAAACTCACAGTAGGTAAGAATCTTTTCTATTTTCTATCTTCCACTTAGGTGTATTCAGAAATCTCTGAGCTTGTCCGATTCTGATCTCTTCCCTTTTCCCGCTGTATCAAGTGCGACAGTTAATAGTTTTCTTAGGCGTCTACCATGCTTTTGGATGCTGTGAAAATAGGTTTGATCATGTCAGAGAACGCTGAATAAACAATATGTAGTTACAGTAATAATGTTTGAGCTTCCTTAAGGTTCCCATCTCTAACCAGTTGTCCAGGTACTTGTTTCCCATCAGAGTTAGTTTGTGGGATTTTGTCTATCTACTGTGGACGGCTGCAGGAAAGGTCATTCGTAACAGGGAACTCGTTGATTTGCATTTACAGTTTCAATATAAAATGATTCTTTGTGGAAACTGTGCGAGGAGACTGTGCTGAAATTGTAACTACCGCAGAATTTTTCTAGATTGGAAAGGACCTTTAAGATCGTCTAGTCCAAACGATCTTTGAGCTACAGCTTTTCTGAAGTCTGCTTTGCATAAGTCCCCTGCTGAAGGTGTAACGTGTCAGTCAAGGGGCTGCTGCCCTTCAGCCAAGAGTTTGTGGATGTAGCAAAATATCACTGTTCTTCTAAGGCAGGGGTTGTCTGACTGCTAATTTTGTTCTCTTTGTTCTCCTTTCTCATGTATTCAAGAAAATTCACCTAAACAGGAAACTGGGGTTGGAGAAGGCCAAGGAACTGTGGGAGAAGAAGAAGAGAAGAAGAAGCAAAAGAGAGGCAAGGTCTAAATAGTTGATCGTGGTACTGATTTACAAGCGGTTTGGGGCATCCCTTTCTCACCTGCTGGTCTGGCCAGTGTCACAGATTCCTCACGTTTTGATTGTTAGCTCTGCTTTGACTCTGCCCAAAAGACACCAACTCTCTTTCTTCCAGTGGTAGCAGAGTCAGTGTGGTGGTACATGCTGATGGAGAATTGCAGAGTAGTAACAGCAAGCGAGAGGTGACCTGCACCATGTGTCTCATTGCTCCTGTCCTTGCTCTTGCGCTTACTCGGGGAGTAATTCTTCTCAGCCTAAAATCAGCTGGAGCGCCTCCCCAGTGCTTGTTTGTGCCCCATTTAATGGCAGTTTATAGGTTGCTTGCAGGGTAGAACAAAGACTGCTTTCCTCTGTTAGTGCCTCAGGACACAGCTTATGCCTCTTGTTTCCTTCCATCCCTCCTCTGTATTCGCATAACAGGACTTGGGTTCGTGGGTTTAACACCATCACCCATCTCCGCTAACAGCTCTGCCTCTTCCCAGCAATACTAACAAAAAACACTTTCAAAAACCAACTTTGGAAGGTATAAACTAGACGAAACAATTTAAACACACTTTTATCTTCTATCATTGGAGTTCTCCCTGTTTAATGTCATGCTGAGAAGGCTCGAGAACGGGAAACTTTGGTTACCCTGGCGTAACTTGATGACTGTACACGAAGTTAACCGAGATCTTAATCTGACTCGAAGAATCCTAATGAGCGGAATGTGTCTTTTGTATGCGTTCCTGAGGTGAATAAATACTTGATATGTGAATTGTTCCTTCGGGCTGGCCTAGATACAGGCAGCAAGAGCAAAGTTAAATCCTGTGGAAGTTTGGCAATCGGCTACTGTAGCCGGCTTCAGTTTCAGAGACATGGTGTCTTCTGCTGGCTCGTCTTTAGATACTGGTTCGTACCAGGGTCATGCCCTGATGTCTGGAACTTAATCTGCTGTTTAACCCAGCAGGCAGCAAATGGGCACGAGTACGTTGCTTTGCCTCGGACACAAAGCCTGAGGATGTTCAACTCCAGAAAAACCTAAAAGTACCAGGTTTTGTTCCTTGCATTACAACCAAAGAACAATATTCCTGAAAGAGGAGTCAGATGTGGACCAAAAGCAGTGATTAGGACAGCGTGGGGGAAAAGCCCTGGTTTGATAACTGCAGCGGGGTTCTGCTGTGCGAGCTGTGCTGGAACACACACATTTTGTAGGCATATATTGTTATTACTTGTAATATTGAGCTTTGGTGACATGAGACCTTTCTTAAATAATACTGAAACCCCCTGAATATTAGAAAAGGGCAAAATCTATTGTTGTTTGTCAGCACGGATGAGGAGATAGCAGTTTCTTCCTTTATAGGGATGAAATCTGCCTTTACATGCTTTTTTTTTTCTTTGTGTGACATAATTTATGTAATTTTATACTAATGACATAACCTTATACTCTGTTCTAAAGGTGGAAGAGGTCAGATAAAACAGAAAAAGAAGACCGTGCCACAGAAAGTTACAATAGCTAAAATTCCTAGAGCAAAGAAAAAATACGTCACAAGAGTATGCGGCCTTGCAACGTTTGGTGAGTTGACTTTACGTGGTTTTCGTTGGGTTCAGATGTGCTTTCTTTTAACCTTGTGGTATTTCTTCTGGGTGTATTGAGCGATGTGCTTCCGTCTGTGTGAAGTGCAAATCCCACGGTGCTTTTAGCCGTGCCAAATCTACGCTGCCTTCTCTCAGCGATAAATTATGAAAGTCCTTATTTCTGTGGTGTTTGCCAACAAACTGGGTTACACCTTTTTGGTTTTTAAAACAGGGCTCCCCGTAGCAGCCCACTTGTTAAACTTCAGGCTAGTCTACTGTCTTGAATTATAAACCCTTATTGTCTTTAATTACAAACATGTTTGTGTTCCAGAAGATGCTTATCGAACTTGTAAATATGTTATTGATGGTTAATTTTACCTATTCTTGAGACTGATTAAGTAAGGCTTTAACTGCCTTTCTAGCACAGCAGCCAAATCATCACCAAAGTACACGAACAATGCTTTAGGTCAGCTGCCAAAGGCCACTTGGGGTTTAAAATAACATCTCTCTTCACACATTCACCATAAATTGTGTTAAAAAGGCAAGTTTTAACTTCTGTTGTATGAAGAAGGTATATTTACATATTGCCTGAGCCAAACTGGATATTTACCTTGGTGCTGGGAGCCAATCTCAAAAATTGTTGGGATGTTTCTGGAAGGAACATAGTGAAGCATTTCAATGGAAAAACTTGTTCAATAATTATGGGAGTCACTCAGAACTGGAGGGGCTTTTAAATCAGCTCTGCATGTGCTTTTCTGTGTGTAGCACAGACCTGCGTAAACAGAATGCATTGAGGACGTTCAGCAATTTTTGCCTTGAAGAGTTTGCTAGATCCATAGAGTCAGGATTTTTGTGCGTAAACAACAGAGTTTTGCTTTCAGTGGGACCTAGCAAAGCTTTAACTGTGGACTGCCAGAGGTTTTCTACAGTTAAACTGAGATTTTGGTTTTGAACTTGGGAAAATACCTCCCTGACAATGTCTGTACTGAAACTGTCCGTTTTCCCACCGACAGAAATCGATCTTAAGGAAGCACAAAGGTTTTTTGCTCAGAAATTTTCCTGCGGTGCCTCAGTAACAGGAGAAGACGAAATCATCATTCAGGGGGATTTTACAGATGACATTATCGATGTAATCCAGGAGAAGTGGCCTGAGGTAACAAACCCTTTCTTCTCTCACAACTCCAGTTTTCCACAACAGCCCGTGACTTTCCAATGATGTGGAGAAAGGGTTTCATCTTCGGCAGCCCAGATTGTTGTGCAAAATAAAAAAGACCAGTCATTGCGTTCCCACCTTGAATGACGAGGTTAAGGAGTGATTAAACTTAAAGTCCAACGTTGCTTCCATTGTCCAAGAAACGTGAACCCTCTAAACACATAGTGCTGTTGCTGTGGGTGCTACAGTAAGGAAGGCACGTCGAAATAAGTCTGTCAGATACCTGGCTGCTTTATGACCATTTCTTAATGGAGTATTTTCTTAATCTCTAAAAATATTGCAATTTTTTTAAAGAAAGAAACAAACCTCTCTGTGCTTCAGAAAAGCAGATTAAAGTAATTTGGGGTTGGACTGAAATGATGGTGGTTGAGAGGTTTGGTTGCACTGCTGTAATCACAGGCGGGTTTTTTGACTCTCCCTAGTTCTGGTATTTCTGGTATTGGAGTTCTCTCTGAACTAATAACTCCGACATCATGTCTGTATTCAGCGCCCCACGGGCTCGGCTGTGTCCTACAGGCACGTGCCGCTCACGGGGAATTTACAGCAGGGAATCTCGGGTGCTGCTCGATCCTTTTCCCACACTTCATTACGTGCACAGTGAGTGAGGCTGTAAGAAGAAAATAGGCTTTGATAAGATGTGTTTTGGCCTTTTATTTTCTTCTAGGTGGATGACGATAGCATTGAAGATCTTGGAGAAGTCAAGAAGTGAAAAGACTACCTTTATTTAATTACGTGGTTATAAATGATGTAGCCAAAGCGAGGCTTCTAAGTCCATTCGCTCTGCAGTGACGCTGTGGAGAACCCGTATCCTTGGCATTTTCACTGCTCTGTGTAGGCTGCTTGGGGTTGGTTTTTTTGTTGTTGTGATACTTGCCAAAGTTAAACTGGGGTTTTATCATGCTTACGCATGAAGTAGATTTAAATAAAATTACCGTTCCTCGCTGAATACAGTTTCTGTTCTCTTTACAGCTATTTTCCTCTAACAACTTTATGGGAAACTAATAGTTGAAGTCATTAAAAGCTAATTTTTCATTTGCTGTCCTTTCTGCTAAAGTTAAATGAGTAAGGCACGTCGTTAATGTACAGAAACTTGGATCTCTGATTTACCTGCTTAGAAATCAGAATGGGACAAACATTCTAAAGGTTTGTTAACAATTAAAGGAAAATGTCAGACCGATGATCCTGGTAGGTCCCTTCCAAGTGAACCATTTTATTCCATTAAGTGGAAACATTGAGGACAGTGTGAACATGCATGAAACATTTACCCTATTTTCATCGTTCCAAATGATCTCCAAACGCTGCAGCTCTTCCAGGTGAGGCAATTTTAGCGTGTTTATACTTTTAACACGCTGCTGGTTAAGAAGGGTCGTTCATTACCACGGCTTCGTAGCGACCACTGTTTGTTTCTACCAACTGTGTTGAGGCAGCAGGTCAGGCGGGGTGCCAGTTGTGTTCTTTCGCTCTCCGTCCTCCAGCGAACACCCTCACACTTCGCTTTGCTGCTTTGTCTTTCATCTTTCTTATCTTCCTAAGATTAAACACTGCTGGGACACGGAGCCTTGGCATTGACGTCCTCCTGTTGCTGTAAAACCTGGATGAGGTCAGACCCGCAGGGGTGACACATTGTACACCCTGTTCTCTACCAGCAATGTCCTTTTTTCCCCTGTGATTTTTCTTTGACAGAAAGAGTAGTCAGCTAATGGAATAGGCTGGAACTAGATGATCTTGGAGATCCCTTCCAACCCTGACAATTCTATCATTCTATGCAGAGGAGGCAACGGAGCTGGTGAAGGGCCTGGAAAATAAATCTTATGAGGAATGATTGAAAGAGCTGGAACTGTTTAGTTTGAGGAAAAGGAGGCTGAGGAGAGACCTCATCGCTCTCTGCAGCTCCCTGAAGGGACATTGCGGAGAGGTTGGTGCTGGGCTCTTATGGGTAATTAGCGACAGAACAAGAGGGAGTGGCTTCAAGCTGCAACAGAGGAGGTTTAGACTGGACCTGAGGAAAAAATGTTCACAGCCAGAGTAGTCAGGTCCTGGAACAGGCTGCCCAAGGAGGGGGTTGAATCCCCATCCCTGGCCGTGTTTAAAGGGCGTTTAGATGTGGTGTTGGGGGAGATGGTTTAGGGGTGAACTTTGCAGAGTAGGGTTGAGGGTTGGACTCGATGATGCCCCAAGGGTCTTTTCCAACCTCAGTGATTCTATGGTTCTATCGTGGTTTTAGTTGAGAATGGTGTAAAATATCTGAAGGGGGGGGTGGAGCTGCCGCGTGCGGGACTCGAACCCGTAACCCGGAGACCGCGGGACTCGAACCCGCGGCCCCGNCCCCTGTGATTTTTCTTTGACAGAAAGAGTAGTCAGCTAATGGAATAGGCTGGAACTAGATGATCTTGGAGATCCCTTCCAACCCTGACAATTCTATCATTCTATGCAGAGGAGGCAACGGAGCTGGTGAAGGGCCTGGAAAATAAATCTTATGAGGAATGATTGAAAGAGCTGGAACTGTTTAGTTTGAGGAAAAGGAGGCTGAGGAGAGACCTCATCGCTCTCTGCAGCTCCCTGAAGGGACATTGCGGAGAGGTTGGTGCTGGGCTCTTATGGGTAATTAGCGACAGAACAAGAGGGAGTGGCTTCAAGCTGCAACAGAGGAGGTTTAGACTGGACCTGAGGAAAAAATGTTCACAGCCAGAGTAGTCAGGTCCTGG